>JAOPHQ010003152.1:0-12500 GCA_030340625.1 Merluccius polli | reverse complement strand
CTCTCCCTCTCTCTCTCTCTCTCTCTCTCTCTCTCTCTCTCTCTCTCTCTCTCTCTCTCTCTCTCTCCACCAGCCCGCCCTGCAGGTGCAGCAGGCCTGGGGGAAGCCCAAGACCAGCACACAATGGGACCTCCTCATTTTTCTATTTTTACATCCATGTTAACATCCATGTTTAACAGCTTCTCCGTCTTGCCTCACTTTGCTTTGTCAGGCCACTTGGCTGCCCTCTGGGGCTCTCCCACTGGTCCAGGGTGGACAATAGAATGGTTGCCATGGTAATGTTTGGAGGAATGTGTAAATGTGTTTGGTAGGTATCGTAACGGTAAAAGATATGACGTTGGTAATGGTTAAAGGTATTACATAATGCAGCGCAAAATCGGTTTGTCTTTTAAACTGCGCTATGTGACATTTTATACTGCATACTTCACATTTGATTTGAAAATGATTTGAAGTTCAAGTGTCTAAAGAATGAAAAACCATCAGCCCAATGATTTATTTCTCTGAAAACGAAATTAGTCTGTGGAGGAAAATCCAATTTCAAACTAAAGCGATGCTGTCTGCAGTGGAAGTGCCACATCTTGCATGTTGAAGTTATAGCACCTTTATTGCCGCTGAGATGTACACTCACACACACACAGACACGCACACACATGTGGCACAAGGTGGATGCAGACACGCCGCGACAGTCCAGCCCTGCCGTGTGCTGTCTTCTGTTCCACTGCTGGCAGCGTGGGTCTATTTGAGTTGTGTTCCCTGTGCCAGGGACCCTATGTGAAGCACTATAGGCTGCTGCCATATCTTCTCCAGATATAATGCTTTTGCTTGTAGAGCTGTTTCATAACACCGACTCCTCAACTTGCGAGCGGGGTTGGCGTCGACGGGTGACGTAATCTGTGGAAGGCACTCCAAGGGTCGCGCTGCTATCTTTCGCTCCTGTCCCGGGGCCTCACATGGGGTTTGCCTCGATAAAACACTCTGTAGGGGAGGGGGGGGGGTTGGGAAGTCCTTCTCTACAGCATTGATAACAGAACTGATAGTGGCAATGTTAAGGACTTGAGGTGTGAGTTCAACAACAGATAAACACAGTGACAGGGTCAGCAGGTGCAGAATAACCCCGGTAGAAATCACCTTGGACTGTAAACTGATACAGGTGGAGGCGAGGGGCTTTGCAGAGTCAGCTGATATGTCTGATATGTCAGTTTAGTGTTGTGGTGTTCTCTTGCAGGTTTAAATAGGTTGTTGTGTTCCTTAAGCAGGAAACCAGTGGCTTAGGATGCGAAGAACAAAGGTCACGGCATAGTATGTAAAGACTGGTTATGTCATCGGATTAACAGCTGTAATGTTAAACTCTTTGTACTATGGACCATACGTTGTACTATATTCTATGGGCTATACTTGCCACCTTGATGTTTTGTAGACAACGTACTTTTATGACAAAAAAAAACAGCTAGCATGTAACTACATCTGGGTGGACAGTGACACTTCCACTTGTGATGTCACTAATGGGTCGATTTTGAAATGGCTTGTGATGGCTAATCAACATCAACCCTGGTGGTAAAATTGGAGCCCTTGAAAGATTTGCTGTCAGCCATGAGAACGATGTTGACCGAGGTGCTTTGCCAAACGTGCACTAAAAAACATGCACTAACAAACATGCACTAACACACGTGCACTAACCAACGTGCACATCCGCAAGTAGCAGAGTTTGCTTAGTTCTGAAAATGGTGTAAAACAAATACATGAATGAACTTGTAATAACCATGTATGCATACGCATAGAAGGCATTTAACTAAGACTATACTTACAGTATATATGACTATGTCTAAAAGTCAAATAAGTGACTCTAGGTTTCACCACGTCTTCAGTCCGGATACCGATTCAATGTTCTCCCTCCAGGATACACAGAAAGTGCTAATCCTTGCTATTCTTCTGCTGAGAATCAGAGAAATGTAGGCCATGTTATTCAGAGTGCAGCCATCTAAGAACCACGTGTAGAAATCCAGATCGTCATGTCAATATCCAAATGAATATCATGCCAAGCTGGACCAAAATATGATGATCATGTTAATCTGACAGACAGCCCCGTGACGCACGCCCCCCCCCCCCCCCCCCCCCCAGACAGCGTGACTTGACAGAGACAGCTGACTCACATGTGCTTTCCAAGAGTCGACTCGCGTGCGCACGCAACATGTTGCAACGCTCCCGAACCTGAACGGCGACATGTTGCTCCAGGACTAAATGTCTCTGCTCGCCGTCGACCACCATCGCCGCCACCCTCTGCTCAGGTTTGGCACCCTGCAGTTTGTTTACCGCCACCCCGTCCCTCAACCTCTGTACCACATCTCACCACCCCCCTCCCTTTCCCTTCAACTCGACACACATGCTCTGCAGCCTAAACAACGTGTTCCTCCCCTGCAGGAGTACCTCAGTCATCCTCCCCATTCAGGAACCCCGCGGAGGAAAGGGAAACTGACCTGGGCGCGATCGCTCCCAACCCCCCCCCCCCCCCCCCCCCCCCCCCAGCCCATGATCGCTATCAGTGCAGGGCCAACGTCTGTGCGTTACGCCAGTGAAAGAGCGGATGTGGAGCCCGCTGGAGACTGTGCTCCTCGCTGACGTCGATTAGAAGCCCAATCTGCGCTTCGCATTAGCGAGGGTTTAATGAGTTGTGCAGCCGGTCGGTCTGGCCCGCGTTGAGACGGAGGACCGGGCGGGGTTGAGACCCAGTAGGCACGCAAGATCATGTGGGGCATGCCGACATCCGGGCGTTATTAGGCTTTGTTTATTTACTACTCGTGTGAGTACATCACAAAAGGTTATTTGCAGGAGCGAGCAAAGAAAGAAGGAAGCATGTGCAAGGTGGTGCAGATGCATCATACAGACATAGCGTGTTTGGTGGCAGTTCAACCTGCAGTGGTGACGTTGTTGCGCATAGATTATGATTACAATCGTTTCCTATCTGTGTGCAGTCACATTTGTGCTACAATGCGTCATTTAAAAAACAAATGTTGTTGGAGTAATCAGTAATCAACTGTTAATGTCTTTAGCATCATCATGAGAGAGAGAGAGAGAGAGAGAGAGAGAGAGAGAGAGAGAGAGGGGCGAGATCATTAGGACCAGCAGGCACCAGACTGCTGAGTCGGTGAAGTGTTTAACCAGAGAGTGTGTCTTTACAGGGTTTTTGAGAGAGACAGAGCTGGGGTCCATTCTGGCTGAGTGGCCCCCGGGGGTCATCCTAAACGACAACCACGAGGTCGCTGGGAGCCCCGTCGAAAGCACGGTTAGCAGACCACCAAGGTCACATGACCAAGGCGTGACTCTGGAATGTATGTGTGGGTGGGAACTGGAACTCTATAACGGCGTTGGCGGTATGTGACGCGAGCTCCCTCAGATGTCCTCACGCGTTGTTTACTAGAAATGACCATCCTGAATATTTGAATCTTTCATACAATCCTGGTGGACACTGGGCCAGACTTGTCTGGACAACGGGCTTTTATCCAAAGTGAAGTCACATCCATTCATGTCATTCAGGAGCAGGGTTAGGGGGGCGTCTTGCTCCAGGACACCAAACGAGCAGTGGCCATTGGGGATTCAAACCCAGCACCTTTCGGCTGCGAGCCGAACCCCCTACGTCCATCGTATTAGAATACAGGGAGTGATGGTTGTGTATCTGTGTTCTCATAGTAAATGGCCTGCATTTGTGCAGCGCCACTCAACGCACACGTACAACTTTTTGCCCCCAATTCACCGATTCATACAGCGACGGCGGTGTCAGCCGTGCAAGGGAACAGCCGGGTAGGGTGAGGTGTCTTGCTCAGGGACACCGCAACGCCGGAGGAGACGGGGGATCGAACCAGCAACCTTTCCGATGCCAGACAACCCGCTCCACCTCCTGAGCCACTGCCGCCACTGCGGGTTGCGCTGCACGGTCTGCAGTGCAAATCACGAGACACGGTATTGTATCTATGTAGTGTTTGTGTTTTCATACTCCAGTCCTCCGATTTCTCATCATGTTTTTCAAGATCATGATTCCTAGTTTAGTTCAAACAAAAGCATTTTCAAGCGACTTCAGCGCGCGGGGGGGTTATGTTTGGTATGAGAACAACCAACACAGTGGCTGGTGTGTACACAGGGGTCGTGTGTACACAGGGGAAGGCCTTTACAGCTGAATAACTCCAGCCAGTGTTTGGATCAAGTATAAACATAACAAACACAATGGAAATGAAGGGCTTGGGATGCTGGAGGAGGAATCGCTGCAATAACAAACGATGGACGATAGCCTTCCGACCGAAACACCAACCAGAGGTGTGTTTTTTTAATCTCAAAAACAAAAGTCCTTAAATGTCTCTGTATTGTACTGTTATGTGTGTTTATTGAGTGCGTGTAGCACCGGCTCCTAACAACAGACAAAACCAAACCAAACAAGTGACACTACATTGAGCAGAAAGCCCTTCGAGTTCTTCCAGTGTCTACTAGGATTAACGGTATTTACCACAAAACCATTTATATTTAGAACATATTTTATTGAGGTATTTCCTCCCAAACTAAATATTGAAGTAAACAGCAGATAATCGTCGCTCTAAAAATATACTTTTTAAACAAGCTCTTGGAAAAAAGGAAAAGCGAAGACAGGTCCCAGTTGTAAGAGTTAGAGTAAGAGGTTGGAGACAGGCGGGGCAACGGAAAGCTTTCCCATCAGGCAACACACGGCCGGCCGGCCACAGCCACTTGACCTGATGTCACCATCACGCCGCTGCTCCAAGTTGGACTGTTATTTATCTTATTTTAGTTTGTGCTTTGGCAATGTTAATGTATGTGTTTGCTATGCCAATAAAGCCCTCTAAATTGAATTGAACTGACCTGAGGGTTAGAGATAAAGAGAGGGGCAGAGTAAGAGATAGATAGGGATAGAGCGAGAGAGAGAGAGAGAGACAGAGAGAGAGAGAGAGTGAGTCAAAGTCCCGGGTAAGTAGTACTGAGGTACTGGGCAGCTTGGCATTCAAAGCCTCTATAATCAGCTCAGCTGTCAGCCCACCAAGACACAGCCGACTGACAGTAGGGCCCAGCTTCAGGTAGCAGGTATAGGATATGTCGGCGCTTCAACAAGAACTCGGACTCAAGCGAGCGCTTCCCGGAGGCCTAGACTACGAAGTGGGATTTGGGGTTAGTTAGTGAGGTCACTTCCGGTTGAACCCTGGGTTTTCAGTGTCACGGTGGTGGTTCACTTTTTACCGGGGTACATCGCCATGGTAACGTATGCAGCACACCAAACCGGGTTTGCTCCAGGTTAGACTCCCAGCATTGGTCGCCATGGTAACTGAATTGAAATTAGTCTAAGCTTGGTATCTGAAATCGAAAATTCAGCCTTTCCCTGAATTCTGACTTAACATCCAGTTAACCTGGAAATCCAGCTTTACAGCAACAACAAGCATATAAACAATCATAAGTAAACTATAATTAAAAAAATCTAAACAACATCTAAACCAACAACACCTTAACAAACATTGAACCAAACATCTGCACAGAAACAACATCAACAAACAATCAACATATAAACAACAACGTCACAAACAATACATAAACGAACATCTAAACAAGTGACGATCGCATCAAGCCAAACAAAAGACCCTGCGACCAGAAGCCGCTACGTTAACATTGCTGTTTGATCTCGGACTGTGTTTTATTTATTTCTCCACAATAACCATTGTGCTGCGCTTCAATCTGTAAAACGTTGAACGTTGGCGCTTAGAGATGTCCACTGTTTGATGTTCCTGTGAGTAATGCAGCCCCCCCCCCCCCTCCTAAATCTTTCCCGTCTGAGTGGAAAGGTCAAGTGTCTATGGCTGGGCTTCATAAATCTCCAGATAGCGGTAATATACGATAGGATAGGAGCCAGAAGCGTCCAGACCAGCCACTGGGTTTCCTGTACACCGCTGTCCCACACAGGATCAAGGGTATCGAACACACATTGAGACTGGAGGCGCTAAGCTCATTAGGGTGTAAAAGGTATTTCACTGCTGAGTCACGGCGTTGACTGGGCTGAAGGTGGTGTCACCCTCCACCCACCTGCGGGGTTAATGGCTAGTGAGTATTACTCAGCGCTGTTCAGAGTACAGAGAGCTGGCCCTCCTCATACGGGTCAACAGTGCATGCCAGCATGTTGAAGGCTGCCAGCATGTTTACCATGTCTGGCAGAGGACGATTTGAAGGCCAAAACTAGATCAAACTAGACCCTGATCACTGCTGCGTGTTGTTAGCTATACTAGACCAAACTACACCAAACTAGACCTAACTAGACCTAACTAGACCTAATGAGACCTAACTAGACCACACTAGACCTAACTAGACCAAACTAGACCTAATGAGACCAAACTAGACCGAATAGGACCAAACTAGACCAAACTAGACCTAACTAGACCAAACTAGACCTAATGAGACCAAACTAGACCGAATAGGACCAAACTAGACCAAACTAGACCTAACTAGACCAAACTAGACCTAATGAGACCAAACTAGACCGAATAGGACCAAACTAGACCAAACTAGACCTAACTAGACCAAACTAGACCTAATGAGACCAAACTAGACTGAATAGGACCAAACTAGACCAAACTAGACCTAACTAGACCAAACTAGACCTAATGAGACCAAACTAGACCTAATGAGACCAAACTAGACCGAAAAGGACCTAACTAGACCAAACTAGACCTAATGAGACTAAACTAGACCGAATAGGACCAAACTAGACCAAAATAGCCCAATCACTGCAGCTTGTTGTATATTTTAATAAAGAGTCTTACAGTCTCGAATGGCTTTTAGAGCAAAAGAGCATCAAGAGAATGATAATGTCTCCTATTTGGCTGCAGGGATTACAAAATATTCACACTAATACGACTAAAATACATAATTCATACTCTGTTAACCTGCATTTAGCAAGATCCCTAATAAACATTAGATATTCAACAGCAAGCATTGCTACTTTTGGATTATCTAGTCAGCGTGTAATGTTGCCAACCATATGGGCCTTGTTCAGACTGCCAGCCCAAACCCATTTTTATGGCATATCCAGATTGTATCCAGATTGACTTTAGAAAGTCTGGACAGCAAAAAAAAACACATGAAACGCGATTTTTGCAAATCGTCAAATCCAGAGGGAAGGAAGTGCGTCAGAGCAGCTGAGCAGA
The DNA here is from genome assembly GCA_030340625.1 of Merluccius polli. NCBI lineage: Eukaryota > Metazoa > Chordata > Actinopteri > Gadiformes > Merlucciidae > Merluccius > Merluccius polli. The sequence continues at coordinate 5,316 of JAOPHQ010003152.1, read as the reverse complement.
AGTAGAACCATTTGTTGTTGGAAAGCCAAGTCACCAGCGTATGTAGTGACGCCTCCGTTGTTACTATAGCAACCAGGGGCATAAATATACAGTGCAGGCAGTGTGGTTGCACTGGGGCCCGTAGGGTGGGGCCCCTCCAACAATGTGTTGGGCTGAGAACGGGCCCTTGCACGATTCAGATTCAGCCACCTCGGAAATACAGGAGTGTTCAAAGAAGAACTTGCGTTAAAGTAAAAAAAGGCAAAGCCATCTCTGTCATGTTTTTTTTTTTTGGGGGGGGGGAAATAGTCAGTAGCAATCTATAACAAAATGATATGCTTATTACTATAAACTATAAATAAACTATAAAAAACAATTAAAAAAACAATGGTATTTTTCTCATATACAGATATGCTGATTGCTGGGTAATATGTATGTTGTTGTCCAATGTCAAGTCTCTGTTTGATCATGTGACGAGATGATACGATATAGCTAGTTTAGGCGCAAAATCTGCAGTTGGGTAAATTATGGTCACTACCAGGTGGATAGCAATAAATGTAAGTGTGTGTATGCGCTTCATAACTAGTAACTAGCGTGCACTATGGCCCGTCATAATAGCGTGCACTGGGGCCCATCGTAACTGCCTTACGGCGCCGACAGCGACCCATGCAGATAGGTTGGTGATGTCTGGACACACAAAGACGATCTGATCACGTGCAAATAACAGATGCAGACAGTCTGTCTTAATTTCACCTTCCTAAAGTCCATGGCTGATTCAGTGTAAGTAACAGTGTATATAGTTGTGGAGTGTGTGTGTGGTTGATAGCTGGTTTAAGCAGCCTCACCAGGCCTGAGTCAGACTGATGAGACTGCATCTGGGTGAGGCTGCACACCTGTGGTGCGTTGGGGCGATCAAGGCACACATGTTAAACCAGCTGTCAACCACACACACTCAGGAGAGAGGGCTCTGACATGTCAGCATTTAACACTTTGACCAACTCTCTAATAAACTGGTTTATACAACGTCTACCTGTGTGCTGTGTGTCGGAGGAGCCCAGCGAAGCCACCGGCAGGGTCTACTGCCACAATAGTATATCCTAGTGCCCTACAATAAACACAAATTAGGTCAATGACATTTCACCCCAGATGGAGAGCATGGAGTTCAACATAGTTACACATTGCTCAATTATCCTCTTCCTAGGTGGTAAGGTACAAGTGTTACATATGCAATGATAACATGATAACCGGTAAGCGAGTGAGATGGCAAAACTCACAGCGTATACTGGTGTTTGTCCTGGCCTGTCAAAGTGTTTAGCTTCATAAATGTGTTCTGCCAACAGGCTTGTCCTACTGCGGTACCACTAGAGTATAGGTTGAGTTTAATTGATTGGAGCTTTATTTACTCATTTTGTAGACGGCTACGATGATAATACATTTATCTTTTAAGGGCAAAACAAATGTGTGTGTGTGTGTGGGACTAACAGATCAGAGTGGTATTTGACCAGTCACACTTCCCTCTCCGCCTGGAACATTGTGTGTATGTGTGTGTGTGTGTGTGCTGTTGTGTGTGTGTGTGTGTGTGTTTGTGTGTGACTAACAGATCAGAGTGGTGTTTGACCAGTGACACTTCCCTCTCCGCCTGGAACATTGTGTGTATGTGTGTGTGTGTGTGTGTGTGTGTGTGTGTGTCCGATCCTGACGTGCGCCGTCTGTCTGCTAATGAACACACACCAGGGCGTGCCTCCCGCAGAATCATTTTACTTTCCTTTGTGTTGACATATACAGACACACATGCAACACAAACACACACATACACAAACACACACACACACACACACTCTCTACGCAAGCAGCCATTTTGTGGCTCGTGCTCGGGATGTGGAGCGAGCGTCATGGAGGCCTCCCGTGGGTGCTGTGTGTGTGTGTGTGTTGGGGGTGAGGGGTGGTGACAGACAGAGGTCACCTGAAACGGAGATCTCTGACGCAGTCCAATCACCGGCACCTTGGACCGGAGTAGGGATGGCACCACAAAATCCCAGGGGGGGGGGGGGGGGGGGGTTGGAGGTGGAGGGAGGGAGGGAGGTGAGTTAGAGGTGGAGAGGGGAGATGGAGGGAGGGAGGTGGACAGGAGGAGGGTGGTGTTGGAGGGAGGGAGGGAGGGAGGGAGGGAGGGAGGGAGGGAGGGAGGGAGGGAGGGAGGGAGGGAGGGAGGGAGGGAGGGAGGGAGGGAGGAGGTGGAGGGAGGTGTGGAGGTGGAGGCAGAGGTGGAGAGGGGTGGGGGAGAATAACGTGGAGGTTTTGGGGGGAGGTGGAGGGAGGTGGGGGAGAATGAAGTGGAGGTTTTGGGGGGAGGTGGGGGAGAATGAAGTGGAGGTTTTGGGGGGAGGTGGGGGAGAATGAAGTGGAGGTTTTGGGGGGAGGTGGAGAGAGGGGGCGGTTGGAGATAGAGGTGGAGGTAGGGAGGTGGAGAGAGGGGGGGGGAGAATGAGGTGGTGGGGGGGGATGAGGGGGAATGTGTTTGCTAAATAACAAGCAGCCAAAAACAACCGATCCTCTCCACTGATGTCATCCACGACAAACACATTCCAGGAAAGATGCGAGGGCACCGGGTATGCTATGCATGTTTGTCACAGCGCTGTGGACCCTGCTCACGCTCAGGCCCTCGGCCAATCAGGATGATGCGCTCGCTCGTTGCGTGTTTGCTTGGGGAGCCCTGTTGAGTCAGACAACCCGACGCATTGAAAGGGGGAACAAAACACACACACACACACACAACCTTTTATTTTTCCTAACATTCCTGTCCTTTTCTTCCAACCGCATCGCATCATCACTTCCTGTGTTGAGCGCCTTACCTCAGCGTAACTAAGTGATCCCCAGGCCACTCTGCAGCCAGCTGTCTCTGACACATGGAGGACAGGAAGAGAGAGGGAGAGAGGGAGAGAGAGAGAGAAGGAGGGAGAGAGGAGGTTAAGGTCAGAATAATATGTCTTAATATGCCTCAAATCATCCCCCCCCCCCTACTCTCTCTTCCCTTTCTACCACTTTTTCTCTATCCATCTCTTCCTCACTAGCTGGGTTTCCATCCAAATGTATCGCACATTTTTATCGAATTCTCAGAAAATCAGCAAAAGAAAATGTGAATTTATGCGTGTTTCCATCCACTACTGTTATTCGAATATTAGGAGTAAGGAGCAGTAGGTGGCGCTAATTCTCCAGTCAGCTGCCATTATACCACTCTAGAATAAGAGGGCGCAATGAGATGACTAATTAAGTGATGAAAAGAGCGCCAATCAAACCTCAAAACGAACCTAATCTAAATCTAATATGGCATTTATGTTTGTTTCTTGTACTATTTCAATGTTGCAGTCTCCTCTTCCGTCCACACATAGCTGATATTTTCGTCTGCTGCCATTTTTCGTCTCTCCAGTGGAGCGGAAGCTGGAGTGACATTAAAGTCACGTGATTTCTGTACGTCATCATTTATTCGTGTTCATTCGCTGAATCAGTTTCCGTTGTACTTTGTTGATCAACCTTTTATCGATACACCAACTTTTCCACCTCCCTCAAGCGTAAAAACGTTTTTGCGATATTTCAAGACATTTTCACATTTTCGGCGTTTCCACTCAGGTTTTTTTATTTGCAAAATGAAAATTCGAATAAAAACAGCCTTTTGCCTCTGGGCCAGAAGTGGTTTCGTTCTGAACGTTAGCCGCCCGTCCGTCCGCCATGATGTGGTCATTGGACGCGCGTTAAGCCAGGAAGCAGCAAGATAACGTGTCTTTGTTTCGTCATGGCAACAAGCCAACCGCGTGGTTTATTAGAAAACACGACAGCGCTCTTTCAAGGAAAAGCTTTGTTGCGTGTCAAGCAGTCAAGCAAAAGTAGGGATGTTTTATTATCTATGGTGTATAGTATTTATTTGTCGATACAATATACTATTTATTAACTATACAAACCACTTAGTTTGTAACTGAATATGTAGAAGCAAGAGTGTGTGTGTTTTCGACCGGGAATGAATGGAACAGCGCTGGTGGACTAATAGTTGGTCAGCATCGAGTGGCGCGTCCGTCTGGCTCAAGCTTTCCTTGGAAAGGACGGCTATTGGGAAATGAAGTAAAGGGTTATTAAGGCTTATTATACACTCTGGGGTTTGTTCATAAAAGACGGGCCAAGTGTGGGTGCATGCGGCGGGCCGGGCTGTAATCAAGCGTGAGTCATGTGTAGCGTTGCAGCCACCGCTCCAACCGCCTCGCCTGCCTGACTAATCCTAGAGGCGACTCACCCTACACAGCACTAGCACTGGAACCGGTCTGCACTGGATCACACCGGCTCATCTTCTCCTCTAGCGCCTCTCTGTCTCCCACACCCTTTGTCTGTCTCTGTCTCTCTCTCTCTCTCTCGCTTACTTCCCTTTTTGCCTTTATCTCTCTATCTGCATCTTTCACTACCTCTCTCGCTCGCACGCTCTCTCTCTCTCTCCCCCCCTTCCCTCTCAATTCAGTTCAATTCAAAAGAGCTTTACTGGCATGAAAAATACACTTTTACTTTGCCAAAGCAGATTAAAAATTAATTAACTATCTGCATCACCCTCTACATCTCTCTCTTCCATTTCTTCATCTCTCTCGGTCTCTATGCCAATTCATTTCAAAGGGCTGTATTGGCATGAGAAACGTACATTTACATTGCCAAAGTATGCATAAAGCTAAATCACAAATGATAAAAATTAGCAGACAAAAATGTTTAGACAGTGATCAACTAAGACTGCATGAAATTACATTATCTTCTCTCTCTCCCTCTCTACCTCTCCGTCACCTTTCTCTCTCTCTCTCTCTCTCTCTTTCTCTCTCTCTCTCTGTTGCTACGTCTCCATATCTCTCTCTCACTCTCTCTCTCTCTGTGTCTCTCTCTCTCTCTTTCTCTCTCTCTCTCTGTTGCTACGTCTCCATCTCTCTCTCTCACTCTCTCTCTCTGTCTCTCTCTCTCTCTCTCTCTCTGTTTCTCTCTCTCTCTCTCTCTCTCTGTTTCTCTCTCTCTCTCTGTTTCTCTCTCTCTCTGTCGCTACATCTCCATCTCTCTCTCCATCTCTCTCTCTTTCTCTCTCTATCTCTCACTCTCTCTGTCTGTCTCTCCCTCTCTCTCCATCTCTGGAGGTGGGGGGGGGGGGGGGGTCGGCCTCCAGAGGAAGGAGGAAAGGTGAAGGGGATGGGGGGGGGGGGGGGGGGGTGGTGCATATAGGGCCGTCTGCCACGCTATCTGTTGACATCAAAGCAGGCGTTACAAAGCGTTTCTAGGGCTTGTGAAAGGCAGGAAGAGGGGTGGAGGTACAGCGACTGGGGG
>JAOPHQ010003151.1:205000-212830 GCA_030340625.1 Merluccius polli | reverse complement strand
GAATTGAATACAGAGACGCAGACAGCATGGCAAAGAGCAATGCAGGAAGACGTATAAATAGAAAGAGAGGAAGGGAACAAGACCATTAAGATAAAGCAATCACTTCCCTGTAACCCAACCTTCATGAAGAGAAAAACACAGCAACTCTCTCTCTCTCTCTCTCTCTCTCTCTCTCTCTCTCTCTCTCTCTCTCTCTCTCTCTCTCTCTCTCTCTATATATCTATCTATCTATCTATCTATCTATCTATCTATCTATCTATCTATATATATATATATATATATATATATAGATCACATACACACACTGACGTGTTCAATGATACCCATAAATGCTAATTTACTAGGCACAGGGTCTGTTACACACAATATGCGCACACACACACACACGCACACGCACACACGTATACCATCTTCACCCTCTATTTAGGTAATGGAAGGTACATGCATTCCATTGGGGGTGGACAAAGGTCACACACACGCACTGAACTGCTCCACACAATGGGCAGGACTTCCTGCGTCAAGAACAAAACAGTGCAGACTGAACCCAGATCAACTGCAGATCAAGTGCAGGAGCTCCAAGAACCAACACACACACACACACACACACACACACACACACACACACACACACATACACACACACAGCAGAACATTGAGTATGAGAGAAGCGAGAACCAATTTATTAGAAGAGAAGCAAATGTGTCCAATTGTAGTGTCACAAATACATTAGCATACAACCACACACACACACACACACACACACACACACACACACACACACACACACACACACACACACACACAGACACACACACACAAACACACACACACACACACACAGGCGCACAAAAACAGACTAACTAGGGCATAGAATGACCTTCAGGTGAAATGCATAGTAAGTATCACAGAGAGAGAGAGAGAGAGAGAGAGAGAGAGAGAGAGAGAGAGAGAGAGAGAGAGACAAAGACAGAGACAGAGACAGAGACAGAGACAGTGTGTTCCTACCTTGTCCATCTCCTGCTGCAGGACCTGTTTGGCCACCTCCATGTCCTGCAGCCGGACCCTCAGCTCCTCGTTCTCCTGCTCCAGGCGACTCCTCTTCTTCTCCACGCTGTCCAGCTCACTGTGCACACGGATGGACACGTCCTTCGCCACCTGGGAGACAGAGAGAGACAGTCGTACAGACTATTAGATGACACTGGAGTCAGGTTTAGATTTAGATGGTTATGCTCCTTTCTTCCTTTTCTTACTTGTTTATGAACCTTCAGATGTGATGACCTCTACCAGGGGTTCATTGCAATAGGGGCAACAACCGAAAGACAGGTATCTTTAAAACCACCAGTTTGCACTATTCATAGTGCATAGGCATATATTTAGGTTGACTCATACAGAGGACATGTCATCTGTGCAAAGGGTCACACACACACACACACACACACACACACACACACACACACACACACACACACACACACACACACACACACACACACACACACACACACACACCAACTCCACACTGACTCTTCTTCTGGCAATTGAATTATATCATTTCTTTTTTAGAATAATTTGAGGAATTTTGGATGACATTTTGGGTGATTCTCGGATGGTTAATTACAACGTAAATAAGAAAATACATGTCATATACAACATTACAATACCTATTCATCAAAGGTTGGTCTATCCATTAAAAATTACAATATGAATTTCCCTAAATCACAGACGAAAAATGGGCCGCTTTAGGGGATGAACTTCTAATGGAGGCACCCCCTTGGGAAAAGTTCATTCAATGTTTCAAATGTCAAAGTGTCAATTAAAACGAATTGAAAGTGTGCTTAAAGTGAGCCCTCTCATTACATTCCAGCAGGAAAGCGACTGGCTGGAGTAGATTGATCAGAGTATCTCGTTAAAGTTCACAGGACCCAATCAGCCGTGTTTAGACAGCTCACAACAAACAGCACCAGGAGGAAAAAACAGACCAAAAGTCCAGCAGCTTTGCTGAAGACTTGTAGACAGCCTAAACAATTACACTGTTGTGTACAAAATGTGTATATGCAAAACCTGCGTGTTTTTCCAATAGCAAAAAGAAAGAAAACAACGTCAGATAAAAGCTATGTTGTGCTAATATGTGAAGTGATGCTCACACGGCCATGTGCCTCAGCAATTATTTGCTGTCAGCATCTATAATAAAAGCTTTAACGCTGTGTGTGTGTGTGTGTGTGTGTGTGTGTGTGTGTGTGTGTGTGTGTGTGTGTGTGTGTGTGTTTGTGTGCGTGCATGTGCACCGTATGTGTGCATGTGTGTGTGTGTTTCTCCACCTAACTGTTATTTTGCTCATCATTCTCCTCCAGTATAATTAGATGCTGGTGCTGCTGATAAAGTCTTATTATCCTCTTCACTTCCTGTGTGTGTGTGTGTGTGACACTGTGAATGTGTCTCTGTTGCTGCATGGGTGTGCTTGTCTGTTTATGTTTTTATTATTCTTTGTGTGTGTGTGTGTATGTGTGTGTGTGTGTGTGTATGTGTCAGTAATACTACTGTGCAGCTGCAACCAATACAATGTCACCGTGTTCTCCCTGCACCACAATCCAATTCCTATGCGTGTGTGCTTATACATGTGTCTATGTGTGTATGTGTGTGTGTGCATGTGTGTGTGTATGTGTGTATGTGTGTGTGTGTGTGTGTATGTGTGTGCATGTGTGTGTGTGTGTGTGTGTGTAAATCCCCAAACCCAGAGGAATCTCAGCAAGATTCCTTTGTCCTCTGGTTAATCTCCTCCTTTACCAGTTTTCCTTTAGGTTTGCATCTGTTTCTCTATCTCAGCCACCCCCCCCCCCCCCCCCCCCCCCCGTCCCGCTCCCGTTGCCACTAGCAACAGACAGCCCCAGTCCAACTGCCAGATCAATTATTTTACAACGTCATACGAAGAAGGCACAATAGGTCAAATTGGTATTGATATGACTGCAACGTCTCAACTCTGAACGCTGTAATTAAGTGCAAACACATGTTTATTGTTTTGGTATGCACACAATAAATGTCGGAATCGACGACTTGGAGGAAGAGCTGATCGATATTTTCTCACTCAACACTACGGGCCAAACCAATGAGTGAAGCGAAGCACAGCCGAGTTATCTGAATAGCTACACCAAGCAGACGTTCACATGGTACGTCCCATATCTCTGCTCTCTCTCTGTGTGGAACCATCCGTGACATATTGACAGATATGACAGGGAATGACTGAATGGCCTGCGTTGGTGTTTGTATCATAATTAACAAGGTATTGAAATATCCCAGAGTGGTTTTAATTTAACACCGATCATCATCCTTCACTCCCGCCCCCCCCCCCCCCCCCCCCCCCCCCCCAGCCCCACACACACACACACCCCACAGAGGCCCCTCCTCTTTGACTCCATGTAAATGATGTTTTGTTCTCCTACGTTGTTAACCGACACAGAGCGTGAATTTGGCAGCGTTGAGACCAACCACTATAGGATGCCATTAGCATTCCTCCTGAGTGCTAGGGGCTGACGAGGGGAACAAGGAAGAAAGAAAGAAAGAAAGAAAGAAAGAAAGAAAGAAAGAAAGAAAGAAAGAAAGAAAGAAAGAAAAACATGTTTTTGGCCGCATATCCCCCTGTTGTGCATGATTCAGACTGCTGCCCCACTCACCACCCCACTCTACTACATCTCCCTGCATGTCTCTATAGCTGCAACCCATTGGCAGCTGGATGTTCAGGGTAGTGGACCCACACCCCTCTCACCCAGCCCACCTCCCCACACTTTACAGTGGGCTGGTGGTGTCTCATGCACCTCCACAGACCCATCAGTACGGCTCACGGCCCCACACCATCCAGATTTGTTTTCCTTTGAACATTATTACTAATACCCTAGTGGCCTAGGAACTAATATAATATTATCATTTAATATCATTATTAATAAGGTAGTGGCCTAGGAACTAATATAATATTATCATTTAACATCATTATTAATAAGGTAGTGGCCTAGGAGTTGCATGGAAGAAGCTGAGGCACACTTTATTGAGCAGCAACAATCAATATATATATATATATAATATTCAACAAATATCAATATTTAATGTCGTCATGTTTGTTTTATAGGTCTAAAAAAGCCAAATAGTAGTACTCCCTGGAATAACTGTAATAATGAACAGAGATTGAAGCCAATGTGGAAATCAGATGCTGTTTCAATAAGACGATATGGAAGTCAATGGAAATACAGCTAGAGTCACGGTCCCCCAGGTGGTTGAGGAATACGATGATATTAATATCAGTACAAAAACAATATGTTGGTTTAACAGTTGTTTCATCATCTCCATCTGTCTGGAGTGGCTCCATTTTCTTTTGAATGGTTCAGAATGTATTTAGTCAGAACATCGACTCGTATCTAAAGAACAAGCTGCTGTAATGGGTGTATTATTATTATTATGATTATGGTTATTATTATTATTATTATTATTGTTATTATTATTGAATTTGCAGAAGTAGAAATAACAATGGGTGTTCTGAGACAAACAATTCTTAGTTCATTAGAGTTGAGAAGTCCTTTTGATGTCAACAAGAGACATAATCATTGTGAATAATAATCATTATTCATAATAATCATGGTCAGAGCTAGCTTTAGAGTGGAATAGAAGGGTTTAGTTTATTTACCAGCTTTGATATGTGAATGAGCTCACAAAATAAGATGGTAACACTTTACATTGTAATAAACAATGTAACAACTTGTAACATCATGTACTTAATATGTAATAACGTTACGGAACTCATTTTTTCACCTATTCCTTACCTTAACCCCTGACCCTAACCACACTGTGTAGTTACATGCTGTCCCATAATGTTATCTTATTACATATGAATTACATGTGTAATTACACTGTAACAGGACACTAATGTAAAGTGTAACCGATAAGATTATCTTTTTATTGGCACACTGCTTTGCCAGCCATTAAAACAGATAAAGCAAAATGACAGCCATCTTCTGGATGAGATGAGATGAGAAACATTAAGATGTTTCTTGTAGACGCAGACTTATAATCAGATCATGTGATTCTCTCTTATAATATAGCATGTTTTAATTTCTTCAAAAGAGGTCTTCAGGAGTTTCTAAATGTAGTAAATGTACTGTATCTATGGCTTGGGGCGTAGGGCATCAGAAATACCCTGACTTAGCATTATGTGAAGAAGTGATACATGACACTTTTATGCGCATGAAATTGTAATGACTTTTTACAAGGGGTTATACAGGTTACATGAGTCGGTTTCCAACCTTGAGGCAAGGTTAGGTGTGCTGTGAAATGTTGTAGGATTTAATACATATTCCTGACGGTTACAGCAACGCTAGTAAGCAATTGAAAAATGCATTTAAAGTAGTCCCTGTCTTCAATATAATTAGTACTATGTATGATTTCCTTCATTATTGATTCATTATCCCACGTGATGCTTTAGTTCTTGCTTTTTGACAAATAATGCAACTGCCCATCTGTTTTTCATGAGCCTGTATCCATGGGTCTTTTTTGACAAGCTGCTGCATGTGACATATTGCGAAGAGTGCTCATAACATATCCCAGTAATAATGCTTGTGACATTTTCAATTCCCCACAACTTTGTGCCTTTAATTTCTGTTAGAGATCGTGATGTGCCTTAGCACCAAAAAGGGTGGATCAGCATGTACATCAATCACACACACACACACACACACACTCACACACACACACACACACACACACACACACACACACACACACACACACACACACACACACACACACACACACACACACACACACACACACACACACACACACACACACACACACACACACTCTCACACACACACACACACACATTCCCATCCATCTGACATACTCAGGGAAGCACAGTTTCCATGTGTGTCATAATAACCCATCGTTGGCAGTGTGTGTGTGTGTGTGTGTGTGTGTGATTTGCTGCGTGTGCGCTTTCCTGGCAACAACTATACCACATCTAAATTTAAAAGTCCCCCCCCCCCCCCATCATGCGACAACAAAGGGACATCCGGAAATCAGTACGATAGCTCCCAGGGTGCCTCTGTCTCCTCAATCATATGCATAGTCTAATCGCTTACACACACACACACTCACACACACACACACACACACTCACACACCCACACACTGACACTGTGTACATTTGCCAGGTGTAGCATAAATACTGGACTCCAGCAGCAGTACAGCTGTGCAAAGCATCTCCTTATATGGATGAAGAGAGATAGCAGGCTGGTACCCTTCTGTCTGGCTGGCTGCTGCTTTACTGTAACAGCTGCACAACAGCCTACCTCTCCTCATGCACTCTGAACACTTGGCTGTATACCGATCAGTCAGGTATAGCTTTAATAGCGCAGCATATACTGTCTACCGCAACTCTCTTTAATGTTTACTTTAATTAATTTTTTGCATTTGCATTAACATTGCTGCTACTCATATTGTGAGTTTAGATATATTTGCTGTTTATTATTTTTTTGTAGCATTTACTCTTATAGGAATTAGGTATACGAGCGCTACAAGTTGTAATTGAGAACATTCTAGTACATTATTACATTATTATTATACGTTATTGAATGTTACTGTAAGTACTGTACTGATAAAAAAGAAAGTTAGAAGATTAACTTTCTCTTCTACACACACTTTTGAGCATAGCACTGTGTTGACATCATTAGATTAAAAGTACATCCTGTGTGTGTGTGTGTGTGTGTGTGTGTGTGTGTGTGTGTGTGTGTGTGTGTGTGTGTGTGTGTGTGTGTGTGTGTGTGTGTGTGTGTCCAGATGGCTGAAGCCAATGGTGGGAATGGGACCAGTGGGTGAGTGGAACAGGAAATTGTGTCATAGAGCAGAGATCCTTGTGGAGATTCTGGCTGCCTGTGCCCTTAGCATATGACTTGTCATCCTCGCATCACACACAGACACACACAGACACACACAGACACACACACACAAACACAGGCTTTTTCCAAAACCCAATTACAGCATGTGATGCATTGTAAAACATGTGATTTGCATGTGACACATTTAGCACAAACTCACATACACATGCAAAAGACAACACATGCACACACACACACACACACACACACACACACACAAGTTGTGAGAATGTGTGTTTCAGTTTCGTTTGTTTCTCCAAATCAACAAGAGAGCAGAGTGAGTAGCGCCGAGTCAACGGAGAAGTATGGGGATGACGACATGATGAAACACAAGAGAGCAAGAAGAGAAGATAGAGGAGTGAATCATGTATTTGTGTAAAACGCACATACACACACACACACACACACACGCACGCGCTGCGTGGCAGACATGTGGCAGACCTGCGTACCGACTTAAACAAATTCACATGTTGTGCACGTGCATGCAAGTGTGCATGTGGGAGTGAAAGAGTGATGAGGAGAGTGAGAGAGGGGGATAAAGAGATAAAGTAAGCACTTTAAGCCATCAGAAGTCACAAAGCCAATTCGTTTTGGATGAAGAGTCGGGAAAGCTTAATGTCTAGACAGACCCGGCCCTTGACTCAACAGAAAACACTGATTCTATAACATATATAGAATGTGTTTATTTTGTATTTTAAGTTGTCATTCTCGAACGTCAAGCATACTATCGGCCGATAAACATCCGGAGGAGGTTCAAGAGGTTCTCGGGTCTAGTGTGTGTCGTCATGGTAACTAGTACTCGAGTATTTTTCCAGAAGAGGTGATTCAGGATGGAGGCAGATCATTCAACACACACACACACACACACACACACACAGATGTTGACTGGTCCAACCTCACACTGCAGTTGAAA
>JAOPHQ010003151.1:117500-200000 GCA_030340625.1 Merluccius polli | reverse complement strand
TCTTCCTCCGGGGTTGTGCTGTTAGCTCACCACCTCCAGCGGAGAGCCTGAGACCTGTCTGTGTTCAACACATGCCAACGTCGTGTCTTACAAACATTAAATGTTATCACTGTGCATTCATCCGGGCCTAACCGTGGTCCGGCGGCTCTCTAAGTCCTATTAGGTCCGCTGGCTGGACGGGGAAGCGCCGGTTAGAGAGGCCGAACAGAAGAACCGGTCAATGCTATTGATTGTTCTCCCCTCGTGAATCAGTCTACAGACAGACAGGAGCGCTCCGCCGGTCCAGGAGACACGTATAGCAGCACATTAAAAGGCCTGTAAGTCTTCACAATAGGGAGGAAGAGCCAATAATCCAGACCCATAAATGTCCTGTTCATTTCCCAAGGACACGCCGAAACACGCCGGGAGACGGTGTTTGAAATGAACACATCATGTGGGTGTGCTGGCTGCTCATTTTCATTCAGCCATGTTGTTATAATGCAAGCTGCTGGCACAGTGTGTGTGTGTGTAGAGGGTACACACATTGCTGCCTGGCTGAAGCATCACGGCCAAGCCTGACTGAGACTGAATCTATAATGACAGTTTAAGCCGTCTGCATCATTTTCTTCTGATAGTAGGCCTATACTGCGGACTGTTGCTGTGCCATTTTAGGCCAAGGTTGAGCTCTCATGAATTGACCATAGTGACAGAAGAAGCCCACCAATGAAACCCACACCTGAAATATGACTAGTAGGCTTATTTCTTTTCTCTACGTGTCCTACTCCAAAATATCCCATATGACAATGACATCCTATCCTACAGCCATCCTATCCCCTTTGAGGTGTTTACATTGGGCCTCTGTGGGTCTAAACAGTGTGTGCGTGTGTGTGTGTGTGCGTGTGTGTGTGCATGTGTGTATGTGTGTGTGTGTGTGTGTGTGTGTGTGTGTGTGTGCGTGTGCGCATGTGTGTACGTGTGTGTGTGCGTATGTGTGTGTGTGCGCATGTGTGTGTGTGTGTGTGTGCGCGCGCGCATGTGTGTGTATGTGTGCATGTGTGTGTTTGTGCGTGTGCGCGTGCATGTGCGCGCGTGCGCGAGTCTTACCTTCAGGTAATCGTTTTCCGACCGCAGCTCCTCGATCTCGCGGACGAGCTCCTCCTGCACGCCGTCCGCCAGCAGCTCCTCCGTGAGGTCGGAGAAGGCCAGGGAGCTGCTGGCCGGCACGCGGCTGTCCAGCGAGCGCTCCTCCCCGGGAGACGAGGCGCTCTCCTCCCCGGTCATCTCTGAGCTCAGCCGCTCCTTATCCACCGTCGCGCTTCTGCCGGCCTGCGAGAAGAACACGCCGCCGCCGCCGCCGCCGCCGCCCGGCCTCTCGCCCTCCGCTCCTCCGCCGCCGGAGCAGCCGCTCCGGGACTCGGCGTCGCTGCTGGCGGCGTCCGTGGAGAGCTTGGTCCCGTCGGACGCGCAGTCCGACAGCTCGGAGCTGCTGTCCGTGGGCGAGAGCTTCTCGGCGGCGCATCCGGAGTCCCGGGACGACAGGTCGTCGGATCCCACGCTGGCGTCCGAGGTCTTCCTCCTCGTCGGCGTCGACGGCGGCGGATGTGCGCTTTTGTGGCCCTTCGCCGGCGCCCCCCTCCCCGCCTGTCTGCCGGCGCCGTGTCTCTCCGGCGGCGGCGGCGGCTGCTTGCTCTCCTTCCCGCCGGGGCCGGCGGGGTGGCGCCGGGACGCGCGGCCGCCCAGGTGGATGGCCCCCGGTTTGACGCTCAGCGTCGGCGCGGCGATCCCCCCGCGGATCTTGGTGAGGGACCAGCCGGGCACGTCCTTGGGTCTGGCCGGGGACGGGGCTCGGTTGATCTTCTTCTTCTTCTTATTGCTGCTGCTGATGCTGCTGCTGCTGATCTCCCCCAAACCCAACACCCCCTCATCCTCCCCCTCCGCGGCGGCGGCGGCGGCGGCCTGGACGGATCCGGACGGATCAGGCGGTGGACGCGGTGCGTGGTGCTGCTGCGTCTGCCCGTGGTCCGAGCTCCCGGTTCCGCCTCCGTTTTCCATTTTGTGTCGGAGGAGCAGCAGTCTCCGTTCCTTGGGCGAGGCAGAGAGCTGGCTCGGCGAGCTCTGGACATCAACCTTTGTTTTTGTCATTCATTCCGCCTCGGTCGCCACCGGAGAAAAAGCCACGGATCCAACCTAAAAAAAAAAAAAACCCGGGGAGGTGCGAATAAAAAAAAACCCGGTATTAAAACGGCTACGGAAAAAGAGAAAGAAAAAATGTGCAGGCGACGCTATCCACAGTGTAACAACAGTTCAAAAGGGAAACCCAGACCAACACGACACAATGTAACTGTGTAACACCACCCCCCCCCCCCCCCCCCCCTCTGCTGTATCCTCTTTCTACGCCGGGTCCTGGACACACAAGACCGCTTTGTTGTGATCGCAGCACAGCCTCCTCCGTGTTTAAGGACCCACTCGCCGGTTGCTGCTGCGAGTTGTGAAAAGGGAAACAGAGAAGCAGTGTCCCTCTCTCTCTCCTCCCCCCTCCCTCCCTCGCTCTCTGTCTTTCTCTCTCTCTCTCTCTCTCTCTCTCTCTCTCTCTCTCTCTCTCTCTCTCTCTCGCTCTCTCCCCCTCCCTCTGGCTCTCTCTCTCTCCCCCCCCCCCTCCCTCGCTCTCCCTGGCTCTCTCTCTCTCTCTCTCTCTCCGCCTAGATAGCGGGATTCTGTCGGGGTTATGACAAATGGCCGTCAGGGTGTGAAGACAGCCTCCTCCTCCCCCCCCCCCCCCCTCCTCCTCCTCCTCCTCCCCCCCCCCCCCTCCTCCTCCTCCTCCTCCTCCTCCTCCTCCTCCTCCTCCTCCCCCCCCCTCCTCCTCCCCCCCCCCTCCTCCTCCTCCTCCTCCCCCCCCCCCCCCCTCCTCCTCCTCCTCCTCCTCCTCCTCCTCCAGGTCTCTGTTGCCTCCCTCGTCGCAAGACTGCGATTAATAAGGATTAGAAACGCAAGGAGAGACACGGATGATGACACCAGCTTATTAGAGAAGGGTTATACAATAAAGTAAATATTTATGAAACCAGTATCCATCCATGTGTGTGTGTGTGTGTGTGTGTGTGTGTGTGTGTGTGTGCGTGTGCGTGTGCGTTCATTTGTGCTCATCGTGGATGAACCTTGACTGTAGGGTGAGGATATGTCATGTTTAGGTACTGCATTTTTAAGATACAGATTTCATTTGGCAGACCTATACAGAGACATAAACTATTCAGCAATGATGCCATCATAGGGCAATGCTGGTTCATCATATTTTTTTCCCCCCAGCACTAAAATATGTAATAATAATAATAATAATAATAAAAAGTAAAATTGCTGATCTATATGATATCTAGCATCCTTTTTCTGTCCAGCTCCAGTTTTGCCACCATCATGGATAGTAAACAATGATGTAATTGCTTATTTTTAGTAGTCCTAGTCAGCATCTTCTATTCGTCATCCTGCTCTCATAACAGATCAGGACCACATGATCAAATACCATCATACTCACACATCTCAGTTGTAGTCTTCGACTATAACTGAGGTCACATAACCACGGTCACATAACCATTCTATAGCCATGGGGCTGCCATACAGTATTTCTCTTCGTTGGCTTAGCACTGCATGTCTGATTTTGTGTTCAGCCTCCAAAGACCAAGCAGGAATTCAGTTGAATATTAATGTTCAATATTCGAACATTAATATTCAGCAGCATCGTTTCAACTTCCAAATTATTGATATATGGTGATATATGACATTAGGCTATATTATTATTATTATTATGAAGTCGTACGAGGAGAGATATGCCCAAAACATGATCATATTATCCCATTTCAATATCAAAAACTGTTAGTTGAAGAACATGTGTCAAGACTTGATTACTCGTGGTCAGACCACACACACACACACACACACGCACGCACACACACACACACACACACACACACACACACACACACACACACACACACACACACACACACACACACACACACACACACACACACACACACACACACACACACACACACAGGCTGCAGCAGCAGCACGTGCAGAGGCGTCTCCGGGGTTCCTCATCAACAGTCTATGCTGTGGTGTCTAAAAGGGGCGGAGTCATGTCCCCGTGTTGAATAATGAAGCAGAGAGAGAGAGAGAGAGAGAGAGAGAGAGAGAGAGAGAGAGAGAGAGAGAGAGAGAGAGAGAGAGAGAGGCGCCCTCCTCTGTCTACACACGTTATTGATCACTGGCTGCAGGCTCACACTATCCTCCTGCTGCTCTTCTCCTCTGCCCCACAGCCACCAGCAGCTCCATCCAGGGCCGGATGAAATAGATACATTACACTAGGGAAGGCCTACACGCACATTTTGATATTTGGTAAAAATTAAAAAAAAGAAGATACTTTTAAGGGTTAGGGTAACGTTAGCCTATATGTTAACTGTATGTTAAACATTATTGAATATAGGCAGTTGATGTTGTTTAGTCCTCTGTCTGGGCCCCCTAGTGGCAAGGAGGCCCTAGGCGTGTGCCTGGCTCCATCACAGCCTGACTACAGTCATACAGAAAAGGGACTCCAAGATGGGATCGCTGCATCCTCTAAAAGATTCAAGTCTCACTTGAAATAGCAGATCTTATGGATCTATCTCTTCTGCACTCCTTCAAACAGACTCGTATTTCACCCTAAATACGGTTAAGTTGGAAGGAAGCAACGGTTGTATGGTGTATGAATATATATATTTAAAAAAAAGTCTAAACATATAAGCATTTCAACATTTTAAGATTTAAAAATGTGAAGAGTATGATGACCTGCCTGCTTGCCAAATGACACATGTAACATGTTACACAGCATGTTGATAATATAGGCCTACCTTGATTTGAATTATAATAATAATTATAATAACTAAAAATTAAATTAATTTGAAAGTTGTTTTATCATTTTGAATGATCTATTATGGTGAGCTTTGATCTTTTGGTGACTTTATTGATGGCCGTATAGTTGATCTATGAC
Organism: Merluccius polli; assembly: GCA_030340625.1. Lineage (NCBI taxonomy): Eukaryota > Metazoa > Chordata > Actinopteri > Gadiformes > Merlucciidae > Merluccius > Merluccius polli. The sequence goes on along the minus strand of JAOPHQ010003151.1, from coordinate 195,001 downwards.
TTTATGTTTTTCTAAAGCAAATTTTTACCACTTGAGTGGGGGATGTTTGCTTATCCGAATGAGCCGCTCTTTTAAAATGCACTGAAAATGTACAGATTGATGCTGTATGCCTTCCAATGCACATGAATTATTCCATGTGAGTTGGTTGTGTTTTCATCTTTTCTGGGACACGATAGTTCATTTATATTTAATGGATAACACAATTACATTGAATTAATATAATGCCATAGAAATATGATATTATTCAGTGAGCTATTTATTTAAATAATAACGTTTTAAATAACTTAATATCTTACAGAAATGACCATAGTTATTAAGATGATGATATATGAGGATGTGATGCATGTATGCACAGTGGTTAACTGAAGTTACATCACAATGTTATATAAGTTCTGGATGTCATGTCACTCACATCACTGAGACACCACTGTGCGTGCGTGTGCGCGTGTGTGTGTGCAATACAACTGTTGTGTCTGTAATTGGGTCTCTATATTTTATACCTCTCTGATCTCTGATCATTCTGTGCATCACATGTGTCCACTTATCTATCAGTCCAACTTGTAGTGTCCTGTGTCAGTGTGACTGTCTGTGTGTCATGCAGACCACACAGGCCTGGCTCGCTGCCCATCTGTTGGGGGGACCACACTGAAGTCAGCCCTATACTCTTCCACAAACGTTTAGTTTGCTGTTTGAAAATGGGCGACTTTGTTGTGCCATCTGTTTTGGTCATTTGGACACAATGACTTGCCTGTGGGAAATGAGGTAGGCAGACAAGCAGAAAAAACAGCCGGCCAACCAGGCAGACACACAATCAGCTAAGCAGTCATGGAGCCAGAAATTGTTTGGGGATTTTCTGTCGGGAACCATAGTATAATTCATTTTGATTGACTGAGAATGTACGATGTATTCATTATTATTATTATTATTATGATTATGATTATTATTATTATGATTATGATTATGATTATTATTATTATGGAATTACAATTAATAATAGTAATAATAGTAATAATAATAATAATAATAATATAATCATGGTACTAATAATGTAATGATTGCAAGGTAATGAGCACACTATCCAGTGAAACAGAAGGTTCAGGCATCCAGACAGTCTAGCCAAGCCTGTCCCTGCAGCACGGTCACAGGCAGAGTCTGGCATCACTTCCTATGGGGGGGGGGGGGGACCCAGACTCCTGTCAACCAGCTTTACAAAAACGACAGATGACCCGAAATACAGAAGACGGAAAGCAAATGCGTTAAACCACCGATTAAAAAGCAGAGGGGGGCAGTATCATTATGGTTCTTATGTGTTATATGTTATTATCATAATGTATGGTTTCATACTACAGATCCTGTGTGCAGGCCAGGTTTCCAGACCCTGTGTGTCCCGGTGGGACCTGAAGCCTGGATGGACCTCTGAGGAAGAAGCCATGCCAACCGTTCAAGCAGATAATGACCATCAACAAGAAGAAAAGCACATTTCACTAATTATCTGTAGGGAAACACTCATGAGGCTGAGCACTGTCCCTCTCAGATAGCAGGACATGCGGTGCCCACTCTGTCTTACAAAAGGAGCTGATAAAAGAGGAAAGAACTGCTGCGCTCACCAGTTATCCTGGTAATTGGAAGGCATTCCTTTGTGTGTGTGTGTGTGTGTGTGTGAGTGAGTGTGTGCATGTGTGTGTGTACGTGTGCATGTGAATGTGTGTGTGTGTGTGTGTGTGTGTGTGTGGGAGGGAAAGCGTGAAATTGACTTTGTTGCTGTCTATTTTGTGTTCACGTAATCATATTCATGTAGTCAAACTTTATGTCATCAGAACAAACGTTGAGCCTTGCGGTTTTTAAATGCAGTTTTAGTTCATATGTCTCTGTGGCCTTTCATTAAGGCAATCATTAAGTGCAGGCATCTTCCACACTTATTTTTTTACATAACATTTCAAATAGGCCTATATGGGTTTTTATCCTCCAGATTCCTTTCTGCAACATTTTCATGGACCTCTACTCCCACCTAGCGGTCACTCATGTCATCACCGCAGAAATAACACTCGGCGAAGGAGGACTCATTTCCACCACTTTATGACTAAAAGCTCCTTTTGTTTGATGACTTTGTCTCTTGGGTTGCCATGGTCTAAATTGCTTTTAATGTCGAGAAGGATTTTGGCATGCAAAAGCAGGACACGATTCGTTCAAAAGAATATGTGAGTGTAAAAAATAATGAATGGGGGAGCAAAACATGACTTAACAGGTCACTGTGTGTGCCTGTGGCACTATTCCCTTTCACCCCAAATTTTTCGGTCTCTAATCTGTCTGTCTGTCTGTCTCTCTTTCTCTCTTTTACACACACACACACACACACACACACACACACACACACACACACACACACACACACACACACACACACACACACACACACACACACACACACACACACACACACATAACGGCTCATCAATACAGTGACACTTTTGTTGTGTAACAAGTTGTGCATGTATGCACCCAGGGCCGGCTCTAGCTAAGTTTGCGCCCTAGGCCTAGTGCGCGATTGTCAAACGGGGGTGTGTGTGTGTGTGTGTGTGTGTGTGTGTGTGTGTGTGTGTGTTTGTGTGCGTGTTTGTGTAAACTGCTGAGTAGGCCACATCCTCTTTCGGCCTATATTAGTTGGCCTATATCCTCTCTCTAGTCGCACGTTACACTCACCATTATTACCAAGGTCTCCTTGTGTGGTCATTTGCAGACTTCCCAAAAATCAGGAGAACCATTAAAGGATTTAACAGTGAAAACTAACTTACAAATCACAGTGGATCGTGTTTTATTATTATTATTTTTGTTTTAAGGGTTAATCCCCCTGCAACGTCTCCATTTAATGCGAGGCAAATATACTGTGTTTTCCTCGGACGGCGGCGCATTCCTTCGTCTCAGGTATAACTACAGGTGAGCGGGCTCACAGGTGAGATAATGACTGGGACTGGTGGAATGGGGGCGTGGCTGGTCCAGTACTGGGGGGGGGTTGGGTTTTGCGATCAAACGGGACGGCGGATTATCAACACATTCAGTATCGATCCCGAGATCAAACCCGCTGAACGGACGAGTTTCGGACGCAGCCCATCGCCCGTCCTACGGCGCGTCCGATTGGTCCGCGGCCAGAGCTCGCTCGCACGCGATTGGCTGTCGCGCTGTTTGGCCCCGCCCCCCACCACCCCCCTGCCAGCGACTTCCGGCGGCGCTGCGTCGATCCACACAGTTTTACATCAATATTTGGTCTTCTCTTATCTCTCTCTGCCTCTCTCTCTCTGTCATAACATTTTCTTTACGCCTCAAAGGTAAGACCGTGTCCCTATTTGTTCAAGCAGTTTATACTGTGTTAGTTGTTGTTGTTTTTGTGTTAATATGAACACTATGTACGTTACTTACGTCCCCCCCCTTCTTTTAATGTGGTTGTAGAAGTGAGCTTTGCTAGCTAGCTTGGCGCCTCTCATCCCAGACTGTTATCGTTAGCTGTCAGTTAACCGTTTGAAGGGATCAGTTGGACCGCAGGCACTTTGAGGTCTGTGGTGGCCTGTGGTGTCCGTACTGTCGACAGCTAGTAGCTAGGAGTCATTTGTCATTTTAATTGCACGGCAAGTTCAATGCAGTCGTCTCTGGTTGATCTGGCTCAACCAGATCTGCTGATCTCTGTCGCCCTCGTTACTGTGAAGGCGGTATGTGTGTGTGTGCTGGTCGAGTTGTATGAGTTAAGTGAGTTATTTGGAGATCCGCTGCACACTTGATCATATTAGGCAGAGCCTGCTTTTAAGTGCATGCTTAAAGTTTAAGTGCATACTTACTTAAAGTTTAAGTGCATACTTTAAACTTGGATCTTTGTGTCGTGGTGGCGTGCATTGCGGTGTCGCCTCAATCAAACGTTACGTCACACACACCTAGATGTGTGTGTGTGTGTGTGTGTGTGTGTGTATGTGTGTATGTATGTATGTGTGTGTGTGTGTGTGTGTGTGTGCGTGTGTGTGCAACTAACTAACTAGTTTGTACTATTACAGGACGGAGAGAAAGTAAGTTTCCTAGGAGTTTCCTAGGAGTGAGACATGGTGGTAAGCAGTCATAGTACTTATGACTCAAAGGACTGACCTATGACTAAACATTGAGAATGGCACATAGAAAGGTTTGTGGTTTGCAATTTAAAAAATGATGAAGAAAGTTACGGCAAGGGATTTATCCATGAGCTCATTTTGCAGTGCAGTGCAGATTTTGAGTGACACATTTGCAAGATACTGGGGGGAAGAAAGAGGAGCTACAGCCTGGCTGGATGCATAGTATGAGTAGGGAAATTAGCCAACAAGGTGAACGACTATTTTCTAAGTGTTGTCTTAAAGACCTGCTTTCATTAATTTGAACAGCCTTTCCGGCTTTTCTGATGATAATAACCTTGTCATTCTAATATGTTCCTGAAACCTCTTCATAAAGACACCTTTCCCTAACAGTGGAGGCCGAAGACACTAACATGTGCAGCAGTATGTTTATTTTGGATGGTTTGGAGGGACAAACAGGGCATTACTCAAAATGCTGAACTGCTGACACTTAAGCATTTGCTGTTTCAGCATTTGCCCGATACACTGCATTTATTATTTGAATGTATTAGTCTGCCACGATAATAGTAATTGTACACACAGTAGATCCACACATGAGACAACAAGGCCAGTTTGATGTTAGGCTACTTATTTCTGGATAAATGCATGCTACAAGTAAACAACTTTGGCACTAGTCAGTTTACTGGTTAGCTCTCTGGGTACAACACATTATCACAAATACATAAAGGCTGTGCAGCTTCACCAATTACAGTGAACATGAAAAGCTTTTCTGCAGGACATCTATCCATATGCATTTGTGTGTCATTGTGGCTGTGTCCAAACAGTGTTTGTAATGTGAGACTGAGTACACTGAGGAAATGAAGATAGTGTATTGTAGAGTGAAGGGTGTCCACCTGGAGACTATACACCTGTCGTCACTTGTTCTGGGGCTTCTTTACATAGACTTAATTGCCCCCTCTCAGTTGGTTGCCATGGCAGCAGTCTCCAATGAAAGAGAAGCGTGGATGTGGACTACCAAGGGGACTGGCTGCCTCCCAATGGGCTGCTGCCTATAGCTGTCATAGCCGGGCCACATGTTTCACATATTGTTTGTATACTTATTTTTTCAATGGGCACATATTTGGGAGTGCACCGGTGTTCTGTGCGTGTGCGTGTGCGTGTGCGTGTGTGTGTGTGTGTGTGTGTGTGTGTGTGTGTGTGTGTGTGCGTGCGTGCGTGTGCGTGTGAGAGAGAGAGAGAGAGAGAGAGAGAGACAGTGACAGGGGCAATCCTAGCTGGTTTCAGGTATTGCAGGAACGTTGCTGACTCATGCCACTACACTGTGGTGTTGCTGGTGGTGTGTGTGTGTGTGCACACCCTTTTTATCTAGGTAACCTCACTCTGTGGGACTTACTGACTAACTTTAATCCCATCCCACACAATGCATTTTGATGAAATTCTGGTCAAATTTTCTAAACTTTGCTAAACATAGGATTAGACCTAATGCACCCACCTGACAATAATGAGTTTACTATTCTTAACCACATACCACAAACCATAATTCGGCTGATACATCATTGGTAATTGTATGCCCAATCCACAAAATCCAGACCCTAATATAGTCTAATATAGTCTAAAACATTTTTATGTTAAATCATGTCCACACATTTTAAATAGCCAATAATACAATTTGGTTAAGGCGGCTGGGTGTGTGACCTTGTGAACACAATTGAGAAATGTTTTACAGGTAGAGCTGTTATTTATCTGGAGTGCTATCTGAACCATTTGAAAGAATGTGTGTCGCTGTGTACTGTATCAGCGTTTTTATCCCTTGGCAACGTGTCTTTCCATTCTTAGTGGCTCTCTCTCTCCCACCGGCTTCTTCTAGATGTTGTTGTCAACCCTCTCAGGGCTGCACGGGGCAGGGTTGCTAGGCAAATAGTTACACACTCATTAGTGCATTATCAACTGGGGATAGCATCGTCTCAGGTCTAACAGCTTTTGTGTTTGTGTTTGGTTACTCTTGAAATCTTCCTTTTGCTGGTCTGTTGTTTGTCTATGTGTACGGTATCGTGTTAGATTAGCATCTACCTGCTTGGTCATTAGATCTACATATCTAATAGTCAATAATGGTCCTAGTACTACTTTTTACTACTAATGTTAGTACTAAGTACTTGAGCTAAAACATTACTATCATTGCTATTTTCAAGGTATTGTCAAAAGATGTCATTTATTTTGCCATTGTCACATAAACAGTATGATCTAAAAAATAAATCAAGCGTCTCGAAATATGTTGCGACCAAGGTGCACCATAACACAATAATTTAAATACATTGAATTAAAGGGAAATCCAGAAGACATGTCCTTCAGCAAATTTAGGCCATGAATGTTCTGTTGAAATACTTTCAGCAAGGATCCTGTAAAGACAAGGACAGCCTGAGGGAGCTAATTCTGAACTATGCTCTCACCAAGGCCTCTTGTGCAACCACTTTAGTAACTGTTACCAGCTAGCCAGCTAGCATAGCTAACATCTGCCATGTACAACAAACCATTCATAATGTGTAGGCTATATAAGCTATTATTGTTTGTGACACTTGAAATTTAAAAATCAATTATTTACTAGAAATGTGTTTTTATTCTAAAGGGGGAACTGTCAGGCTCTTTATTTTCTGGAATAAGAGAGGGCTGGGGCTGATGATATTGCCAAAATCTTCTATCCTGATATATTATTTAATATTTCGATAACAATATATATCACAATACAGCATATTTTCTGGTAGGTCAATAGTCTATAAAATAACCACATGGTAAAGCCTATTTTTGTATACTCTCTCTCTGAATTAAATATTTGACAAATTAAAAGTAGAGTATGTTCAATTTTTTTTAGTAGTGCAGCCTTTAAAACCAGGAAAAAGACACTACTTAAGCGGGGCTGTAGTCAACCAAAAGTTACTTTGGTTGACTACTTACTCTTCGACCAATTGATTGGTCGAGGTGTGGCGGGGGGGCAATGAATACCGGGAACTTTTTCAAACGTGAGACGTATCGGGTTAATTATGCTTTAGTTAGGCTATTGTTTAGGGCAGGGTACTTTGTTATTCACCTTTTGTGTAGTAATATTGACCAAACGATGGCTCTATAGAGAGGAGTGCTGCTGCCCGACTGTCTGCTCGGCAGGTATACACCTGGGCAGATATACACCACTAGACATACGGGGCTCATACCGGTGATCACGTCTTTAGTTCCCTGCATCAGATCGCTGTAATTCAGAGCATGACTATATGTTCAATTAAGCAATATCACACGAGAGGGAGTGCTGTTATACTGAATATCAGCATGGTTGTGATTCGGTCGTAGGTACGAGGCCACAGGCCGAGTGCTGAAGACCTGTCTATAATGCTATAACAAAGCAGAGATAGAGTTCTCCGGCTGCACTTCACAGCACTATTAATGTCCATGTCCTACCGCTTGTAATAATACATAATAATAAATCACAGCACTATTAATGTCCATGTCCTACCGCTTGTAATAATACATAATAATAAATCACAGCATTATTAATGTCTATGTCCTACCGCTTGTAATAATAATAATAATAAATCACAGCATTATTAATGTCCATGTCCTACCGCTTGTAATAATACATAATAATAAATCACAGCACTATTCCTATCCATGTCCTACCGCTTGTAATAATACATAAAACATCCAGTGTGGATTGTGGAATGATTTCATTTCCAAATTCCAAATGCGTTTCACTACCTTTGACTCTCGCTCAGGGTTTGTTTATATCCAATATGTCATAATAGCATAACCATACAAGGCTTTTCTTTTGGCTCGGTTCTGCCATTGTCTTCATTTGAGTGTCACAAGCTTTTTTGTATTTGTAAGTATTTTGAACGTTACCATGGTGGACCGGTTAATGCAACAATGATTTAGTTACAGTTTAATACTTTAATATTTCATTTATAATTTGCTATTAGGGATGTTAACAATTAACTGTTAACCGACAATATAATTTTTGACCGATTTAACACTATCAGTTAAATGGTAAAAAAGTCCTCACGTAATGTTTGTTTTGTAATATATGTATATGTATTAGTGGTGGGCATAGATTAATTTCTTTAATCTAGATTAATCTAACTATAATCTTGGAATTAATCTAGATTAATCTAGATTAAAATGGCTCATTTGAATTCTGTCGAAGGCATTCATAATATGCATGTGCTACCTAAATAATAACTAAAAATAAGTCTGCGCGATTGTTGACGGGGGGGGGGGGGGGGGTGCGATTGTTGACGGGAGGGGGGGGGGGGTGCGCGATTGTTGACCGGAGGGGGAGAGGTGCGCGATTGTTGACGGGGGGAGGCGCGATTGTTGACGGGAGGGGGGGGGGGGGGGTGCGCGATTGTTGACCGGAGGGGGAGAGGTGCGCCATTGTTGACGGGGGGAGGCGCGATTGTTGACGGGAGGGGGGTGCGCGATTGTTGACGGGAGGGGGGTTCGCGATTGTCGACGGCGGGGGGGGGTCAGTAATGACACTGCGAATACGGACGTTTATCATCTTTTTTTAAATATATATTTTTTAAGAGGCCCCTGATTGGCCGAGGCCCCGGGCTGAAGCCCAGGTAAGCCCGTGCATTAAGGCGCCACTGCCCAGACCTACGACCGACGGGGGGGGGGTCGCCGGGCAGAGGACGCAGCCGTTCTGCAGCGCAGCCGTTCCTTGGCGCTTACCTTCCTTGGTGGAAATCCGGTATAGACCCAGCTCCCAACCCAACTTTGACAATAGATTAATGGCGATCATTTTTTTATCGCGCGATAAGAGTCTCGCGTTATCGCAGCGCGTTAACGCCGATAACAGCCCACCACTAATATTTATGCATAATAATAATAATAATAATAATAATAATAATAATAATAATGTTCCAGTGACATTTCAAGATGAGGTACTACAACCAAGAATTTTAACAAATCAAATCTCATCAGCCATTTAAAAAGCCAACATGGAGAATTGTACTAACTACAAAACTAAACTAAAAAGGCTTTGAATATTTTTCACAAAAATAATCTGTCATATGAAAGGTTATATTAAAGGATGTGTCTAAATATATTTGTAGGATTTAATTTGTGTTCATTCAAAGATAGCGTAATGAAGGACTGATGGACTTTAAAACAGTTCCCTTTTTATGATAAAGATTTCTTTGCAAGACTTTATTTCCCTGGCACAAAAGGGGGAATAATACCAAAAAAAAACATTGGTATTGGTCGGTGTAATCGTAGTATCCTTCATTAGTTTTGTATTCGAACATTATAATTACTCTAAAACCTTCGGTTGTAGTTTAGTACACCATCATAATTTGTTCACCTTACTTTGTCTTTAAGAGTGCCATTGCCTTTAATCATTGAGGTTGTCAGTGTATTACTAACGCGCCCTTAAACTAACACTGAAACACCACGCCGTTGACTTTCGACCAGGTTTCTGTTGGTCAATGGCCCAATTCATTGCTTTCATCTGCCTCAAGATAGCAATATGTCAAAAATATGCCTGAACACGCCTCATTTTCAGACTAACACCAATGGACGTACAGAGGAGCGCAAGTGCATTGCTATTTAAACCACATGGGCGCAGGACGGGAAAATAATAACTGCGTCGGTCTGAAACTAGCAAAGACACTGAGCTGGGTGTAAGATAGGGCCCTTTGTCTCTCCAACTTTGAATATATAGTAAAACATTTCAGAGGCAACAAAATGCCCCTGAACTGAATAGCTTGCAAATACTCTCAGCGATCTCTCTGAGAACACGGTCATAAGCTTTCTCCAGTTTTATATCTAGTATTCAACAAAAGTTAGTTAAGTGACAGGCATGCTAAATCCAACCATGACATTTCTGTTTTATATCTGTTCTGTTTTGTTTCATACTGAGGGCCTACCTGGATAGACAGCTGTATGTTGAATTATTATTATAAGTAGTAGTAGTAGTAGTAGTTTTTCCAGTCAACATCCCAGCATCACATTTTCTAATGCAGAACTCAGACAGAGACTCCTGCTTTGCTTGTGCCCTAGGATGTCGTGCCCTGGGAGTCTGTTCTCTCAGCCGTATTGATTTGTGGACAATGAGGCCAAAGTCCTTAGGTTTGTAAGAGGAGTGAGCCAACTGCAGAGAAAATTGTTGTAGCCCCAACTGCTTAGTAGTTCTAGAGAAGTGTTTCCCACAGGAGGCGCCTCCCTTGCAAGGCGCAGGGGGTACTAGGGGTGTGAACGTGTACACGTGTACACGTGTAACCGGTTAGTAAATCATAACCGTTTAGGAAAAATCAGTAAACGAAAACCGAAAAAAAAAAAAAATTCAAAATTAACACGTACTATTTATTTAGAGATTAATAAAGCTACAAATGTTCCACTTTGACAACGTTAATGCGCTAAGAAATGCACGTGATAAATGTTGGGTAATTGACCACCGGGCGTTACGTCATGTAACACTTAAGTTTCACTTTGGACTTGCGATGGCAGCTGACACGAAACAGCGAAGTGCGGCGTGGAGGTTTTTTGAAAAAAACGAGAAAGGAGACCAAGTGAAATGTACACTGTGTGGTGTACATTTGGCTTTTAAAGACAGCACAGGGTCGATGAACAATCACCTGCGCTGGAAACATCCGACAAGGTGGTCTGAAACGGAGGGGGGTGGGGCTAACGTCGGTGGCGGTGCTAGCGGTTCTGGGCCACGACAGACAACCATGCGGCATTTTGCAAGCAAGAAGTGTGAGAAGGGACGGAGCGACTCAATCATTTGAGTGGCGGCAGTGACGCGGAGGAATCTTTCTGAAAAGTGGCTGCACCCTCCATTGGTCGTATAGCGCGACTGCGGTCCACTTAAAAAAAAAAAAAAAACGGTTAACCGTGTACACGAATAAAAAAAGGTCGTGTAACCGTTTACAATTTTTTGTAACCGTTCACACCCCTAGGGGGTACTGCTGCAAAATACAGGACTTGACTGTGACTTTGTTTCTCAGGTGGTAGAAACTGGGAATGTGTTTTAACTTGAAGATCTAGACCTAGATCTTGGTTAAAGATGCCCCCCAGGTTTCCGGCTGAGGTTGTCAGACTGGTTGAGCTGCATCCACGGTTTCTTGCCAGCGAGACGGCTGTGGAGGGTTGTTGATGAAGTCTTGTCATTTGGTCTGAAAGGGAGATGGAGCGATGTCTCGTCTGCATAACAGTGGATTTGAACATTGTGTTTGTGGATGATCTGGTGGGTCCAAATTTAACTTTTAGAATTTTGTCTTTATCTGCCAGAGTCCAAAAACTACCAGCCAAGCAATTGTTTTAATATGTAACCCATTTTTCTTTGTGTCAAATCTAGCCACCATTGACTAGTGGCAAGTGTTAACTTCAGAGCCTGGTAGTAGAGCCCTGCTCGGGACTGTTTTCTTCATCCCGCTCCCGCCCGCTCCCGCTGAATTTCTGATCATTACCGCCCGCACCCGCAACGTGTGTGTTACACTCCCGCCCGCTCCCGCAATGTGTATGTCCACTCCCGCCCGCACCTGCAAAACTTTGAGAATTTATGCCCGCACAGTAATAGAAATGCATTGATTTTGTGTCTTCTCCCGTCCCGCAGGAGAAAACACGTCATTTTATAGGCTATTAATAGGCCTAACCAGTGCGTCAAAAGACATGCATGTCTTTTGACGCACTGGGCTTGAGCTTTTTTTCCACATCATTTATCGACATCGTGTCGCTATGCTAGGTCCCGATCCCGCAGTGTTTTTTTTCACCGCCCGCTCCCGCCTGCAGCAAAGTTCACACCGCCCGCTCCCGTGAGATTTGAGTTGGGTCCCACGGGACCCAGCGGGACCCAATCCCAATGCAGCCCTCTACCTGGTAGCATAGCATCTCTATGGAAAATGGAGTACAGGCAAGGATTGAGCCTTGGGGCACCCCGTAGTGGGCACTGACTTTGATCAAATGTCGCTCCAGTGTTCCCCTTGGATGTTTTCCAGCAGCGGTGCGGAGGTGTGTGTGAGGTGTGCATTATGTTGATGTGCGCATGTACACAGTGCTGACGTGCAGAGAGGTTTTAGTGTGAACAGTGATTCCAGTAGGGCTCTCTGGTGCATTCATTACAACAGAAATGGTATAACAATGTAACATAAAAGAAAATGTGTTGACATTAATGTTAGCTCAAATACACCATCTGGGTTTCATAATACTATTGCTTCTATTCTACACAATCAAATATGTAGGCTACTTTCTTACTTTTTCTCTTTTATGCGTCCTACATTTAGTCTAAAGCCATTGATGAGCTAATGCTTATTTATTTATTTATTTATTTGCATGGCTGATTGCAGTGGCACTAGAAATCCAGCAGTGGCGCTGCACCACTGCTGGATGCATGTAAGGGAAACGCTGCACTGATGTTCACACCCCTGTACAAAATCCATCACTCTGATGTTATTTTGCATGTATGCCTACAGGTGACCATTTGGCCCATAACTGAGGAAAACCAACCAAGACTGTCAAAAGGAATTTGAGTTACAACCAGTATCCAGTAACCTCAAATGAAAAAGGAGTATCTGCCCTGCCAGCCATTTTTGTTTTGAACTTAAACCAGCACTTTCCATCAAGCCCTGTTGATCCCTGCGGCGCTATACAGATCGGGACGTTTTATTGATGCTGCGGCCGTGGTGACCTTCCAGAGATATTAACCATCCAGGACTGGGCTGAACAAGGGGTTGGCCACCCAGAGGAACATGTGCTAGAGGCTCCAGATCGGTTCTCTACAGTTCTTCTGGGCTTCGACCGTGGAAGATGAGCAATGACGATGAGTTTTATGATGCCGTAACAGGTGGGTGCTCGGAAATGTGCCAGCCAGTCCTAAACGCTGACTGTTGATGATGGTTCACAATCATATTATTTATTGACATTATTTCTGTCGAAATAATCGAAATCACCAGGGCATGTATTAGGTACATCTTTGGACAGTACTAGCAGTAGCAGGTGTCCAGGCTAACCTAACTGACGAACAGGACTTACGTCATAGACAACAATACCATCTAGTGAAACCTAACCTGCATGGTCTGGGGTTGATTCATGTCAATAATTCAGAGGTGTACTGCCTTGCCCCGACAATCCCAAATGCCAGCACCTTTTTGTGTGTGTGTGTGTGTGTGTGTGTGTGTGTGTGTGTGTGTGTGTGTTTGTGTTTGTGTGTGTGAGAGCAGGATTAAGATGAAATGTCAAACGAATACCCAATATTATGGATAGATGAATACATTAATGTACGTTTTTGTGTATGTATGTATTGTGTAGGCCTAGGTGAAAGGGACAGTCAAGTCATGCCCTTATTATGCTCATCTGAAATAGTAGCAGACAATATTCCCTCCTTTATTATTAATTGTGAGGTTAAATTAGTTATTTATTAGGAGATGATATGCTAGGTTGTCACATGAGGTGGATATGGCTCTAGATATGGCTCTGCTATGCTTGATTTTAATGTGTAAGCAAATTATTTTTTAATCCAATAAATATTCCCAATAGCTATCATAATATGATGTATATGGTGAAACTGAACATTGAATTTAGAGTATTGGTTTTCTATAGAAAGTAAGATCATGTTTCAGTGTTGGTAAGAATGTCATAAAATAATGTATTTTTATTAGTGGTAGGCCGTTATCGGCGTTAACGCGCTGCGATAACGCGAGACTGTTATCGCGCGATAAAAAAAATATCGCCGATAATCTATTCTCAAAGTTGGGTTGGGAGCTGGGTAGGGTTGGGCGATGTCCCTTAAATTGGCAGTTGACGATGTTTACAGTAAAACATCGTGATGGACGATGATATCGTCGTCGGGGGGCGGGGCCGTTAATAGGCGGCCCACGAAGCGGGCCGCCTATTAACGGCATGGACCAAGCGGTTCTGGACCAGGAAGGAGACATGAACTCTTTTAATAATCGTATTTACCGTATAACTGCACACAACTTTATTTAAAAGCAATCACATGGAAAACGTGTGTTTGTATTTTGGTGTCCAGTGCGTGTGGATGTGCGGCTCCGTCGGCGGAGCGGTTCATGTTAATAGCGGAGTCCGGGAGGGTTCACCTTCACGGCATAGTTACAAGGGATGTGCGACTATCGTTTTAAAAAATACTAAAGTGTTTTTTAAAGTTAGAAAGATATTAGATATTCAACCGATATTCACGCTCCGAATTACAGCGATCAGACACGGGGAACTAAAGCCGCGATCACCGGTATGAGTCCCGTGTGTCTAGCGGTGTCTACCTGCCCAGGTGTTTACTTGACCAGGTGTATTGGTCAGTATGCCTGCAGCGATGAGTTAAATCAGGGCTTGTTGCGACCACGGATGTATTCGGTTTGCGATGCTCATGCCTTCTTATTTTTATGTTTTACTTTTTGCTCGCCCTAATAGTCAACTTACAGCACTTTATATGGACCATTAGTTATATTTTCAATGTATTTACAGAGCAATCCCTGCAAAGTTTTTAGGTAATAACTATAGAAGAGACTATAGGATTAGTGTGTTGGACGAGGGGGGCGTGGCGATGTCAGTCAGCCAACCCTAGAGCTGGGTCTATACCGGATCTCCACCAAGGAAGGTAAGCGCCGCAGAACGGCTGCGCTGCGGAACGGCTGCGTCCTCTGCCCGGCGACATACACATCCTGAGTCAATTCCTCATTGACTTGGTCTTGGTTTACTAACCCCTGAATATTTGAAATCCCATAGTATTAAGTGTGGTACTTTGGGGAATCTTCTATAGTAGTAAAAAATAACCATACAAACAACATGGTTGTTCTATATTTAACCATGACTGCTTGTGTGTCCACCTTTGAATAAGGTATGCAACAGGAATGCAAACTTTCAGGTAGGACAGTCAACACCCCCAGGTTTTGTCTGCGTGTTGTTTTCTCTCTATCACGGCTCACTTTAAACATTGTTCTTGATCGTCTCCATCGAGAGTCAAGGCTAAAGTGATACATGATTATTGCTCTGAAGGTCGGACAATAGACCTTCAGGGAATGTAACGCAGAATTACAAATAATGCATTGAGTTTTCATGGTTTCCCCTAACCAACCAACCCTGTGTTGGTTGAGTTTTTTTTTTCTATGATGTCCAAATCCACTGAAATTGAATTAAAGTGTCTGCTAAGAAATGATGATTGATACTTGATACTAGTAATTATAACAATACACCTGCCATTGCTTTAATACAAGGCTTCAAGCTGTTGAGAAGTGTCGGCGTTTCCAAACTGTCACTGTTTTCAAAACAAATAGTTATCTTTTCAATCACTGGGATATGGTACCCATCTGTGGCTGACCTCAACTTATCTTCCCAACGCTTGTATAACTTCAACAACTATGAACGAGAATGGCTAACAATCACTTGGGCAGTTTCTAAGAACACTGTGTGTGGGTGTGGGTATATGGATGAGGAACTGCTATTTGTACCCATGATTAGTGTTTGTGTGTCATTTTTGTAATGCATTACCTGTACATACTACTGACAAGTTATTCCATGTGTTTGCATCTAATATTTATGTCCTGTATATTCTTTTGTATTTACTTGGACATAAACAAAATTGCGTGTGCGTGCGCTCCATCAAATTGCAGACAGAGTAGATGTGTATGATGCATGATGTAGTATACGTTGTATTATAGACTCAGTCTCCAGTAAACATGCAAAACTTGAAGAGGATGTTACACGGATTATATCCTGTGAGTTTTTCCCCCTGAATGCCTGAAGACAAACGAATGACATTGTGTCAAGTGTGGAACTCACAACCTCGTTCCTGTGTTCTTCTCTCCTGTGTGCTGGCAGGCCTGGACTCAGATGAGTCCTACGAGGGCGTGTCGGAGGCCAGCTTTAAGGATGCCACAGTGCTCGACTACGGCAGCCAGGCGAAGAATGGCTCTGTCACGCGGGATAAGAAACACCGGTACGCACACATTCCTCGACCTCATTCCATCCATGCTCTGTCTCTGCAGGTGTGTGGCTCTGTTTGTGTACATGACAGGCAGACGCTGTGGAATATCATATTGGATAGGTTTTATTTAGTACTTCTGCTACCCACCCACTTGTGCCTGAGCTCTAAACTAACATCATGAATTGAAATGGGTTTGACGACGATGATGATCATGACAATAGTCTGCTATGATGCCATTCCAGTTTGGGCACTTGATAGTACATGCCTGTGAGTTAAATGGTCTTGTGTGACTAATCCTTTCTATTTAAAAGTACACAGTGATTTAAATGGGGATTTAATCCTTCGATGGGTGGGGTGGCGCAGACTTGACCGCTCCTAACCCTGGCATTGTTAATGACTTGCTCTATCCATCCATCTATCTCTATCAAACCGCAAAAGGTTTAGAACCTGTAACCCATCCATTGTGCTGAATGGAGATTTCCTTTGCCAAAATGTTTGAAATAATTATTTTTTTTAGGTCACCAGTAACCTGCTTGACACTAGGGCCTCCAGGTTTATGCCCCCACACCTCGATTTGTTTTTTTAATGAGCATGATTCAAAGGATTATTCAAATTTAGACCAATGGCCAGTGACTCAGTGAATTACACATCCATACAAGCTACAGCTGTAGCTTCACACAAACTAGAAAAGTTGGGGTGTTGAAACGTTTTAGCAGGTAATATGTATAATAAGTACAATGGGTTTTTTTTAGGCTACAGTCCTGTAGAACAAGAAATCAAATCTTTGTTCCGTGTCGAGAGTTGGGAAAAATGTAACAAGTAATTAAGTTAAATATCGAGATTTTACCTTATAAAAGGTAACCAATCATATTGTCAGTGCGTTTTCAAACGGCCATTTCTTTGTTTCGAGTTTAAAGTTGATCGACAGATCATCACCTATTCAGATCCTATATCAGCCAGTACTAATGCTGGCCCTGATTAGTATCGACCCACTGAAACCCTATAAATGACAGACCAGACCTCCCACATGCCTGCTACCTTTAGTAACATTTAGGCTGATGTAACCTTTAGGTTACATTTAGTAATCCTGATGCATGAAAGGCACACATGAGATTGGTATGGTTTCACTGTAAAATGAAAATAAATATCTATATATTTGACCTTTTCTTTGCCCTTTCGCCTACTTAATTTGGAATGTGTGAATGCCAAGCATTAAAGGGATCTTTAAGATTTCACTGTAGGGACATATTGTACTGATGCATATCAGCGATATGTGGGAACCATCAGTAAAGCCCAGATCTCAATGTGTGTTGCAACAAATGAACTGGTTACATAACACAATGCATTATGAGTTTTATTTATATTTCATGTTATATTCTATAATGGTGGCTGCAGTAGATTGAAAGTCGATGTATAACATATGCCATATAGAATATCTCACAGATTATAGGTTTTATAGTCTTGGGATAATGATGACATTTTATTTGATCTATTCCGCTCTGTCAGGTGACAGTACTTTGTGTGCTTGGTAACAGTCCGCCTTTGTCTCATGTTTTGAAAGATAATGGTGTAAATGTCTGATTTTCATCTAACTGTGAAACATGTCCTATGTTGTTGCACAAAAAGGTTTGGAGTTTTTGTACACTTTAACAAAGGTTCTCATTGTGTTAGTTGCCACCATTATTATTATGTATACCAATGTGCTATGTATGTATGTGTGTATGTGTATGTGTATGTGTATGTATATATAGTTAGGATATGCACTGTATAGACAGCCAATATAATTGTTTATTGTTTCATTGTCAGGACTATGTTGCCTGCTCCCATGTTCTCCAGAAACTCTGTCAGTATCTGGAGCATTCTGAAAAAGTGTATTGGACTGGTGAGTTTCACTATCTTGTGCTACCACAACGCATTAAAAACACATTCACAGATCGATTATAATAGCTGATCAAAGGGGTTACTTAAACAGCAGTCGGTTAGTGAAACAACACCTGTGTATAATGTGCTGGAGCTTGTATGTTCAGTCGACGTAGATTAATGTTTTATAGAGGGATGTGTAGGTAAGCTGCTGTAGGTAAGAGTCGAGAGTTGTAAAGAGAGAGAGCGGAAAAGAGCAGAAGAGAGCAAGATTTTGAAACGAAACAACCGTAAAAATGTCCCCTCCCTCTCTCCCTACATTTCTCTGCAAGTGTTGCATTTCACGCAATATGATTGGCAGGCAAGATGGATTCCCCATACCAATCGGTCTAAAATCTAAATTGGCTCATACAGAAAACAGGGGCAGTCACCTCAAAACAGATATTCTTACAGAGCATTTCACTTCTAACAAATTACATTCAAATTTGAGCTCCTAAATCTTACCTCTATCACTTTTTAATGTCGGTAGGATTGCTTAATGTGACAGACTTGGCTTAGTGAGGGTCGACGGACATGGTGGATTAAATGGAGCAGAGGAGTTGATGCATTGTTGTTGCCGTAGGAACTGTCCAAGATCACCATGCCCACTGCCTTCAACGAGCCGCTCAGCTTCCTGCAGAGGATCTCGGAGTACATGGAGCACACATACCTGCTCAGCAGAGCTTGTGCACTGCCTGACTCCATACAGCGCATGCAGGTACACACACACACACACACACACACACACACACACACACACACACACACACGCACACGCACACACTCACTCACTCAGGTTATGTCATTGATGTTGTTACATTGCTTTTGTGAAAGTACTTGCGTCTCTCTCTAGGCGGTAGCTGCCTTTGCTGTGTCAGCAGTAGCCTCTCAGTGGGACAGAACAGGGAAACCCTTTAACCCTCTTCTGGGAGAGACTTACGAACTGACCAGGTACACACACACTTATTCACTGTGGTTAGTACTGTTGATATGCAGAACAAAGGTTCTGGGTTCAAAACCAGCTAGCGCTGTTCTCTGTTGAGTTTGTTTGTTCCCTCAGTCCTTCTCTGATTATAGTTAAATGTTATTTTTCTGTAACGTCAAGATAGATCTGAGACGCACCATTTAGTTGAATTAATTTTATTAATTGAATTTATTCTTTTGCTTCGATGTTATTGAGTCATATTGCACTTTAACTTTATCCCCTTTTTATTTATTAATTGTGGTATTTTGTGTCTTCGTAATAAGATTATACGTATGGGGGTAGGTGGTGGTGGTAGGGAGAATAGGGTGAAAAATATTTGTCTTTTATATCGTTGTTATTCACTGTATAATTTGATTAGGATTGTTCAATAAGTTAATTTATGTTTAGAAGGGGGGCAGGAGCATATACAGTAGGGATGCCACCATTTTCAATATAATATTGTACTGTATGGTACGCCAGTCATGGTTCAATACGCACTTGTGAATTATGGCATTTTCAGTTTTTTTAATAAAATTCTCTCCGAATTGGCTGTGTGTGTGAGTGTGTGTATGTGTGTATCTGTGTAGCCGGAGAAACCCCTCCCCACTCAAGTAATATCCAATCACTGTTAGTATGCCAATAACCCAATGGCGTAACACTGGAGTAGGATTTGACAGAACGCAGAACACGGCAAGGTAGCGAAGAAAGCGAAACCAAATTGAACACGGCGAGCGGAGTTGAGAGGCAACAGTTTGAGGAAGCACCGTCTTCTTACAATTCAGTGTTGTGGGGACATTTTGGTTTTGGTGTTGAATACAATGATGAGGGAACAAAAACAGTGAATAGCAAAATGACTGTCTGCAAGCATTGCCTGACCCGTATGGCCTATGCTAATGGAAAAATCTTTCCAATATGAGTGTGCATCTTCGCTGCCACCACCCAGCAATATCCCTGTCTGGAGGCAGGACAGGCGAGCAGGTAACACGGTCAGGGAAAAAACAGCAGTCTCTCGCTAATGCCTTCCAACCAGCCTATCCTACCAGTTCAGAAAAACACAAAAAAATAACCAATGCACTGGGGACGTTCATGGCGAAAGATTTGCAGCCCTTTTCGGTGGTTAGAGATGCGGGTTTTCGTCACCTAATGAAAACGCTCGATCCACGTTACACTGCCCTCTCATACAGCAGCCAAGTAATTCCCGACCTCTATGAAACCACCCGCAAAGGCATTGAAGACGAATAGGCTAAAACACAGAGCCTTACGCTCACCACGGATAGTTGGACCTTGCGGGCAACAGAGTGTTACCTCACTGTGACGGTCCACTATTTGTCGGATTGGGAGATGAAGAGCGCAGTGCTGCAAACTTGTCTGCAATATGAAAGTCATACAAGCGTGCACTTGGCAGAGGAATTGGCAAATGCAGTGACTGAGTGGAAGTTGAAGAGGCCAAACATGCACAAAACGCATACCAAAACTGAAATGAAACTGTGAACCAAAAACCGAAAGTACGTATTGAACCACAGGCTAACTGTATTGTTGCATGCATCCCTAATATACAGTGTTTGACTTCTTCCTTTTTGGACTTTCGGTTAACAGTTGTGTTTCATTTAGTGCTTATTTTGTACGTGTTTGAAATGAAAGAAATGAAGTCCTATAAAATGTGATTGGCACAGTAGTACTGAAAACTAATCCCCCATCCACCATGTGCTGTGCTCTGTGTCCACCAGAGAGGACCAGGGCTACCGGCTGGTGTCGGAGCAGGTGTCCCACCACCCACCGGTCAGTGCCTTCCATGCAGAGAGCTTGGCCGGGGACTTTGTCTTCCACGGCTCCATCTACCCCAAGCTCAAGTTCTGGGGGAAGAGTGTAGAGGCGGAGCCCAAAGGAACCATAACACTGGAACTGCTCAAGTCAGTACCTGTCTGTGTCAGTTAATTGGGGCTGGGACGATATGCTTACCTAGCCTGGTCACCAGCCTCTCGTACTACATTTCATTTGTACAGAGAGTCTGGCCACTCACCATTGACAATTGTTAACTAACTGAAGGCGGGTGCTCTGTTGAAGTTTAAAACTATTGGCTCTGCCCAGTGCCACTCCGAATCTGCCATAACCAATCGCTAACGTTTGGTCGTGACGTATTTCATGCGCCAGAAACCACGTTGCGCGCAGTATACAAACGGCAGATGCAGTGAGCATTAGCATTAGCCTGGTTCCGCCCGCCTCCGTACTTACACTCAATAACTGAAATTCGCGCACGACCTCTACGTCACTGTTCTCAGGCCGCGCCTCCTGTTCGCTGATTGGACCGGTAAAACTTTACCGGGAGAAAACCCGCGAATATGCCGAATACCCAGACCTAGTACTGAAGGGAAATGAAAATTGAGCGGAAGTACGTCGGAGGGCGGAGCCAGGCTAATGCTTACCTCCCAATTTGATACTATCACGATACTTGGGTGCCAATTCGATATGTATTGCGATTTTTGACTTTTTTAGCGCTAGACCATTGGAAAAGGTTGAATTATACACTTCTAGAGACTGTATATCATGGGGCATATTTCCAAAAACAATGCACATCAAATGTCAGTCAGCCTTTCTGACTTTCATTTCCGCAACATCATTGCTATACTGGCAAGGTTACATGCTACTGTTGATGTAGTGTACTTCCTGTATGCATTGAATGTGAAAACAATAAACATACTGTTAAAAGAAATGCACAAACAGCAAGGGACAAACAGCAGCTCTAAGCGTGTGCTCTCCTCCTGCAGGCACAACGAGGCCTACACGTGGAGCAACCCGTTCTGCTGCGTTCACAACATCATCCTGGGCTCGCTCTGGATAGAGCAGTACGGCACTGTGGAAATACTCAACCACAGGTACGTGGTGCAATCTGCTCCTTGATGTCTTAAGCTGGGAGCACCCGAGAAGACTTCGACAGTGCTAACCGAGTACTGTGTGCAAAGACCAGGCGTCACACATTTAACGAATGATTTTCACAGATTACATCCGTGGACGTCCATTCATTTGTCAAGTATTTAATTCACACAGGAGTATACAAAAATAGGCTTTACCATATGGTTATTTTTTTTCCATATTGTTATTTTTTGGTTTATTTTTTTTAATCTTTTGCTATGTTATGATTTGTTCACTTTTCATACAAGAAAGTCAACTTTCCAAAATCAATTTCATGGCCAGTCACCTAACACCTATCTCCCTGTGTCTCTCCCTTCCTCTGTATCTCTCCCTTCCTTCAGCACGGGCGACAAGTGTGTGCTGAACTTCAAGTCCTGCGGGATGTTTGGGAAGGAGCTCCATCGGGTGGAGGGCTACATCCAGGATAAGAGGTAGTCCATTAGGCCCTGCTGTTGCTCCCTTTCTCTTCCTCTCTCCCTCCTCTCCTCTGCTTGAGCTCAATCTCAATCTTTCTGTTCTTTTTGCTTTGTCTCCTTTTTGTGGTAAATGCAAAAGCAATATCAGGAGACCTGACATACGGTTACAGGTGCTTTATTAAAACCTGCAGGTTTTCAAAACAATAACATTATATGGTCGCTGCCTTATGACATCACCAGCCCTCGACTGAGTCTTAAAGGGACACTGTCGTACGTATTGTCAATTATGTCAGTCATTCACTTTTTCCCCTTTCTCAGTCGTTTTATGAATCTTGCTCCGTCACTTATTCAATCCAATCAGTTTGTTTTTGTTTACATGAGTTGTGGAAACTACATTGTCCTGAGTATATGTACTGAACATGTAACGGGACAGGAGGATAGTGTAGTGGTTAGTGGTTATTCCCATCCCAATTGTACAGTCTGGGTTTGATCCCTACAGTTTACCTGTATGATAACTCCAGGATGCCTAGCCATTCTCCGCTCCTAAATGACATACAATACAATACAAGTTCAATGTAAGTCACTTTGGATAAAAGTGTCTGCTAAATCAGTGGTTCTCCAACTATTTTCACTAATGAATGTAAAAAATAAAAAGGGTTCTCTTGCATCCGTTCTTGGGATGACCTGTAGTTGGAAAGTTTTCAAGAAGACGTGTTGGTGTTTGTTTTAGCTGTATCCTTTTTGCAGATTCTCCTTCTTTCTCCTTGTTTTTAGAAATGTCCACGTACCCCCTGCAATCCTTCAAAGTACCCCCATGTTTGAGAAACACTGTGCTAAATGACTGAATTTTACCACACTTCTCAAAGGCGGAGAAATGTAGGGAGGGAGCAGAGAGGGAGGAACAGGGGAGGTTTTATTGGGGTTTATTTTCCAAATCTGCTCTATTCTGCTCTCGCTCTAACTGTCAAATCTTACAGCACCTTTAAGCTAACTGTGCTTTTTGTCTGTGTCTCTGTGTGTGGCTCTATTTCACTCTCTCTCTATTTCTCTGTCTCTATTTCTCTGTGTCTCTCTATCTCTCTGTCTCTCTGTGTCTCTCTTTGTGTGTCTCCAGTAAGCGGAAGCATTGTGTGATCTATGGGAAGTGGACGGAGTGCATGTGGAGTGTGGATCCTCAAACCTACGAGAACCACAGGAAGGCGGAGAAGAAAGGAGAGAGCAGAAAGCACCGACAGGTCAAAACCATGCAGACACACACTTGGATATTTATAGGAATTTAACACAATGCCATTTTGTGACATTTCATATTTTCTCTGTGGCATACAATCAACATTGAGAGCTGGTAGCTAGAGTAGCTACACAATCTATCAGCACCACCTGTTCTCCCATCCAAGGATAAACCAGGCCAGCCCTGCTTAGCTCCCTGAGAATCCAAGAGTACGAGGCAGGTAGCCATGGTGCTGGCCAAGTAGCTATAGAAGGAGTAGCTGTAGAAAGAGTAGCTATAGACACCAGGACTTGCATGCTAAATTTACAAGTTATTCAGTCAAAATTCAGAAAGGTAAATATTGCAGTCAACCCAGCTGAGATAGCTTATGGCAGTGGTTCTCAAACTATTTGTACTAATGGACCCCCTCTAAGATATGTTTTCAACCAAGTACCCTGTTTAAGTTGTTTGTGTGTAAACTGATATGCTCTTGATTTGCTATGATTTGAATGTTAGTGTTCCAAGTTACTTAATTTTATCAAGGTGTTCAGATTCAATTATTCATCACCAATTTTAAAACACCAAAAATTAAATGTTTTCAAATTTTCCTAAGTAGCCCTGCAATCCTCCAATGTGCCCTAAGGGGTACGTCACCCCCATTTGAGAAACACTGGCTTATTGTGTGTGTGTGTGTGTGTGTGTGTGTGTGTGTGTGTGTGTGTGTGTGCGTGTGCGTGTGTGCATGTGCGTGCAGGAGGAGACGGAAAGGAGGGAGAACGACGACTCTGATGACATGCCGGAGGTGCAGGACACCGTCTCTGTCATACCAGGAAGTACTTTGTTGTGGCGCATCGAATCCAGACCCCCACACTCTACTACGGTACAACTCACTCACTCACTCATACATGCTCACTCACTCACTCATGCACGCCTGCTTCACTCACTCAGTCTTACTCTCACCCGCTCACTCACTCACTCACGCTCACTCGCTCATGCTCCTCATCCTGAATCCTTCCCTCCCCAGATGTACAACTTCACCAACTTCGCCATGTCTCTGAATGAGATGGAGCCCGGCATGGAGGCCACGCTGCCCCTGACAGACTGCCGCCGCCGCCCCGACATCAGAGCCATGGAGAATGGCCTCATGGGTAACTTAAGTCCTACGTTTTTACATGGGTAACTTGAGTCCTACGTTTTTACATGGGTAACTTTAGTCCTGTGTTTTTACTTTTTGAGTTTTGGTTATTTCATTGACGACATCTTTAATACAGCGCATCTCGCTTGATTTTACTATTGGCTTCAATGTCTTTATGTCCGAAATATGACCTTTTTTTTCGTGTAAGTGACTGTCCTGTAATATCTGCCATCATTCTGCGTGAGGGCAACAATGAGATGCTGCTGCTACTGGCGACGAAGCAAAAAAACATCCTCATAATAACGCGTCCCTGTGTTGAGATATCCTGCTTGTGGTGATGTTGATGTTTACGTGTGTGTGTGTGTGATGTGTCATCTAGACGAGGCGAGTCAAGAGAAGGAGAGACTGGAGCAGAAACAGAGAGAGGCCAGGAAGGAGAGAGCCAAGAGCCTTGAGGAGTGGACTACAAGGTACAACACACCTGCTTTCTCCTGGCTCAGGATAGGGATTAGGAGGAACCTTTGGTTAGGCTGGTGTTTCTGTCGTCAAAAACCTCAAATCAGAGGGAGGAATGGGTGGGTTAGCATAGTTAGGGCTGTACGAGTCCCACTATTTCCATTACCATTTCACTCATATTCAAACACAAACATAACATTCACTGAAAAATATAGCAAGACAAAATCGATTCGAGGTGGCGTCATTTGTTGCAAAATAACGTGCGCCTCAGAAAAATTCCACACTGCAGCCGTTTTCCCCAATGTAGGCAATCGACCCAGCAACATCAATGTTGTAGTATCATTAAAACAGGTTGAAAACACTGATTCTGAAATGTAGAGTAAAACAATGTGGGTCAATGCATCATCTGCAGTGTGATATCCAGTCCTTAACTTTCCCTCACGGTGAAAACTGTTCACCGGCGATTGTGCAGTGATCTCTGCTGCTTCTTTTATTCTGGAATTGCACAGGGCACTTGCATTCAAATGTCATTAAAACATTGAGTCACTCTAGGGAGTCTCTTCCATTTGATTTTCTTGAGGAAATTGCACATTTGAAATCGGCATAGATTTTTATGGATTATTGGGTTTCCCACAATAACGTATCTCATTGACTTTTCCTAAGTGTCCTGCACGGCGTCGAATGTCCACCAACCTGTGTGTTGAATACTTCCAGGTGGTTCCAGCAGGGCACTAACCCCTACACCGGCTCCCAGGATTGGCTGTACATGGGCGGGTACTTCAATAGGAACTACGCGACTCTCCCCAACATCTACTGAAGCTCTGCTTTCCTATTCCCTATCCTCCTTCTCTTCAACCGACACCCCCTCAGGTGGCTTTATGTCCCTTACCGCCTGTTGCTTCCTCACGTCTCCATGGCAACCTTCAGTTCATCATCATCATCATCAACATCTTGGTCATCATCATCGTCTTGGTCATCAATAACTTAAGTGATGCGCCCTGCATGAAAACAGAGTGAAGTCCTTGACCACCATCTTCCTCTGTCTGATTGGGCTGCACTGGAAGGAAAGGAAGGGCTTTTAGTCCTTCACTAAATGACTCGCTCGCTGCCTCCTCTTTTTTCTTCTCTAGACTGTGGCAGCAAAACCACAACGCCAACCCTACTCGTCTTCCTCATCCGCTGCCTGCAAGCTGAAGCAGACCTCTTCGTCCCAATGCTGTGTTCTGGCTCGTCACGTGACCTGGTGTCTTCGGTCTCTCTGTGTCTCTCTGTACCTCCAGCCCCACCCTCTAGTAGTGTTACCTGGAGTTTGAGAATCAGCAGCACCCAATAGTGGTAAAGGAGGGTCAGAGGGGTGGACACAGGAATGGAAAATCGATATCAGATTAAATCAGTCACCAGGTAAAAAAAAAACAGTCTGACAAGACAGAGAGATAAATAACTAAATGGTACTAATTAAGACATGAATCGATGGATGGTAGGGTCAGATGCATAAACAACGACATCAGAAACAGTATTTCATGAAATAGGAAATGGCTCAACAGGTCTCTATGGCAAAATTGGAGGATCAGATTGCTGAGACTGATGGGGTTAAAAGGATATTATTTAGTGAGGATTGGAAGGCGTAGGTCTGAACGGTATATGGATGGTTTGTTGCTTGTAAAGCATGCAACCATTTCTTGGATGTGGGCTAGAGAGAGAGTGGCTTTACTGTGTGTTTCAGGTCAACTGCAGAATGTCAAACTCCTACATGAACATAAAGCCATCCTTATATCCATATCCTTTTACTGCAGCTACTGCCCCATAGTGTTCAGGTCATGCAACTACTATTCTGAACGTAAATGATCAGATGACTGTAAATTATATTAATAACATACCTAAATGATCCACATATGACACATTCCTATTTTTCTACAAAGTAAAATCGTACATGAAGGCGAAGCACAGTTCACAGTCACAGTCACTTTATGAAGATGACTCTGTCTGCTTTTTGTAATGCAAAATGACCCATGACTACATCCTAGTGGGACTACAGTTCACCTTTATAAGTAGATGTGTAATGTGCGTCCGTGTCAGCAAATGTTGTGAACATTAAGAGACACTACATCCAAAATCCTACCGCATTGAAAGCAAAGTGGATTTAAATCAAATCCACATCTTGCACTTTTTTTATGTCTAAAGTGGCCTTGCTTCACAATATCCTTTTTTGCTGCGCTTTAAATGTAGCACATTTTTATGTTAATTTCTATGACTTGCCTTGGATTTACGTCAAACAATATTCATATTACCCATTTTATGACTTTATTTCAGCTATCTATTGTTTTTGCCTTAGGCTTTTTTTAAATGACTAATCATCCAATGTCTAACATGATCAAATATGATGTTGTTTTCTGTTTTACTGATAACAGACACAATGTAATGACGTTACTGTATCTACAAACTACACCCCCGCCCCTCCCCCTATGAACTACGACTAGCAGGTATTTATGTTTAAGCCACTAGTCCAATCTTTTTTATCCATTTATTTTCTAAATCCTAATTCCTTTTAACAAAATTGGAATGAGAAGTATTTGCTCGCTTTGCTGTTCAATGATAACTGAAAAACAGATACAAGTAAAATATTATTTGTATTACTTGTTCAGTCATCATTGAACATCAGCCATTCTTACATAAGCTGCAATCTGAAATATCTTCAATGCGTATTGTGGCTGTGTGGTCTTTTTAGCCCTGGTAAAATTGCTCCTACTTCTCCAAACATGCTACAATATTATATATAATATTATAACCCCATTTAAAAATCAACACCTAACACTACATGGTTGTACGTTTCTTTGGTGGCCATTTTGCTCAAAAACTTTGTTTTATTGAGTTGGATTTTGGATTTTCATACATTTTGATGTTATTTTATGTGTACTTGTATTGCTCAGAGGTAATCACAAAATGGCATTCTGTGCAATTGATTATTTTTGATAGTATTTAAACAGTTTTTGGTGAAATGAAACAAAATAACGTTGTTTTAAGGTGGGGGGACGTTAAAGGGTAACATTAATACATAGATGAGTTAATAATATATGGGGGAAAATGTCTATTAATAAAATCCAAATTTCAGTTTTGATATACATTTGTGTTTTTGTCTAGTTTTTTCAGTATTCAAAGTAGGATATGACCAGTAACTATTGAATTTATACAAGCATGGTTGAAGATACTAGTCCGAAGGTAATTGTAATTTATGCATAAAAGTCGGACCATATTTATGTTAGTATATGTAGTATTTGCATTTTCGGGGTGACAAGAATCGGTAAAGCTTGTGAGGTACATTTACGTTAGGCCTAGTCTGTATTGACCGTATTGCTACCATGGAAGGAGAACATAATACCCTAGTTAAAACATATTTAATATCGGCGACATCCTGAAGACCTGACCATCTAATTCAAATCACAGCAGCACATATTTGCAACTGTAAAGGCCTTCAAATGTTTTCTTTTAAGAGTGGATAATTTCATCACACATTTGTTAACAGCTTCTTTATGTGATTTTTAAGAAAACCAAAAGAACAAAGAACACACCCGTTTCCCTTTTATATATATATATTTGTATTTTATTTCTTATTCCTGATTGAAATGTATTGTAAGTTCATAATTTGTCATTCATCACATTACATGTTATGACGCACCAGGTCCACTACAGCCATTGTACAGAAGGGAAACACAGAAACACACACAGGGTTCACAATGGGAGACAGTCAGTTGGGCTCATTGCACTTACAACAGTGAATGGAACATAGCATTAGTCATTTTCAGGGTCTCCAACCTCTTTTTTTAATGTTTTCTTTTCATGTGGTTCATCCAATGAACGTTTAGGGAATATTTTTTTTCATTTAATCTCTCCATTTCCAATTGGCAACTCTATGTCTCCTCTAGAACGGCTTTCTTCGCCCAACATTTTTTACATGGAAGCCAGCATATCACTTCCCTTTTTGAAGTTTTTTTGTTTTTGATATCATTTCATTTTACAAACACAACATGTTTAGAAACTCTACACAGACCAATGTTTTTTTTTTTTTTTGTCAGAATACAACTTTTTTTTTTAACATAATTTTGAACAGCCCACACGAGCCAGCCACATACGTACACAATGCATTTTTTGTATTATTAAAATCAACAAATGCTCCTTTGATATTTTTTTTGTATTACATAAAAGCACAAGATAGGGCAGGAGATGGAGGACGAGGCTCGCACTCGTCTGTTGTGTGCGACGCCCGTCCCGTGCCCGTGACATGTCATCTGTGTGTATATGCAGGACATTTACATGTTGTACAGAACATGTCTCTTCATAGCATTCACACGGTGTCTGTTTAGAGCAGACTGTGGCAGCTTCCTGTTTTGCTATTTACACTGAGAAAGGCTGCCAGAGAGGTGAGAGGTTAAAGGTCACCGTTGGTGACATGGGTAGGGGGGGGGGGGGGGGGGGAAGATGAGGGCGCTTCTCTACATCATGCACTTGTCATTTTAATTCATCAACTACTCTTTACAGGTGACGGATGAAAACACTCCCATATGCTTTTAAAGTGAAACATGGAATTTGTACCTTTTATTTTTTCCCCCTCTTGTTTTCTTTGTTTGTGTGAGATTGGGTGTTTCCCTCTAAAATCCTTTTTTTTTTTTTTTTTTTTAAGGTTTTATGAGTATTTTTTGGGGGAAGAAACCTGTTTTGTCTTGTATTTTTAGATCCTTCTCCATGTGTACGTATTGACCAACAGTTGTATCCTGTGGAACAACATGGATTCATTACATTTGAATTTTACATTGTAAATTGTATTGTACGTGAATGCATTTGTACCGCTTCTCAGATACCTAAACAAACAGAAAGTCAGTCAACATTTTTAGAAAATCTCGGGTGCCAATTTGACTTGGAAACAAATGAAAAGGATCTATACTATACGATTCTCTTTTACGATCAATATCAACTCTACACTTCAGCATGCAACATCCAAACTGTTTTGTGATTTTTGTCAGCATTGAATTGCATCATTTTATTGCCTAATAGTGCCTGCCTGCCAGTCAAAGAGCACTCGCTGTTTAGTCATTGCTTGTTGTGGGAGTGAGCAGGAGGGAATTTGAAATGGTGGCCAACTCTGTTGTAAAGTCATACAACACAGCATAGCTCTAATCTAGACAGAGGCTATCCACTCCTAGGACAGAGACTGTGACTAGAGGGAGGCAACAGCATGGCTTTCTTACCCACCACCAGTATTGTAGTTTTAAGCCCTTACTGCTATATGCATATTTATTTCACCCTCCATGTGGCTGTATTTACACAAAAGGACAAAAGGAAAAACAAAAGAAATTATTTGTACACAGCTCGAATTAGGTCGGATTGTAAGAGTTGTTTTCGATATAAATAAGTAAAACAAATCTCTGTGTGCCTGCGTAAAGCCATTAATTATCATAGTCTTTTAAGCACATCCGTCACAAGGTTGCATGTAGTCTGTGCTTTCCTGAGGCAAAAGTGATTGTAAAAACATGTTTATACAAACCTCCAAAAACATACAACAGGAATTAGGAATTATGAATAAGGTAGGAATTTGGATATGATAACTTAAAACGTTGTGTACAACTTAACAACACTATATTGTATCATTTCAAGTGTGAGATCATTCATCGGGTGGCAGTTTGCTTGTGAGTTGCTTAAGGGCCATAGGAAGAAACTAGGCAGTCCGCTGACTAAAAACCATCATCCAGATCTCCACGGCAACACAAACATCCGATATTCAAACCGATGGTTAGATTTGAGGGATGATTCCCAGATCAACCAATGGATGCATTCAATTGGTTCAACAAAGGAGCTGATTGGTCAATGGTGTTCTCAAGTATGCGTTCATCCTTTAGATCAATGGTGAATGAACAACTTAGTTCTGAATTATATCACGTTAAAAATCTGAATATTTCGGTCTTGTACAAATGCAAACATGAATAGATTCTTAATGTTGTACTTCAATATGCCAGATATCAAAGAATACGATCTGTTTTTCAGGGGTTTAGGTCTGTGTAATGTCTCCTCCCTATCCATCTGTATGATAAAATTATATTAAAATCTCGTAAAAAATACACTCACAAAAATAACTTTATATATATATATATATATATTACCCTTTTTCTCAAGTCATGCTTAAATAAATCCATGGTCAGGGAATGTTGACTATACGTTTCCTGGTCTATTTGTACCTTTTAATGAATAGATCATTGTATTGTTGTATTTCCGTCACCAACTAATGTAACACACTGGCGATATTAATAGGATCTAGTAGATTTTAAATCATTTTGTCATCACTAGTGTTCACGCAAACTCCTGAAAGTATTCTGATGATTAATTTCTGAGTGTAAGATGTGTTAGCAATGTTTGACTGTTTCTTTCTATCTTATGCACACGCACACGCACACACACCTTTCCTGTGCAACTGGTGGCAGGAGTTAGGGAATGTCTTGAAAAATAGATGTTCAGTATCCTGTGTCATATAAGAGATTTCATATATATTTATTAATAATTCAATATAGGCTATTGGATATATCATATTTGCTGTCTATAATATAACTGGTTTTGTGGTTTGAGCCCCACATTCTTTAAAAGCGCGACCAAACGATGTCGCTATGTCCTTCTGTTGTAGACCCCTGAGCGTTGTTATGGCAACGCAGTAAATATATTCATATCTATTCTGTATAATCTATATATCATATTTGAATAGTGTGCATAATGCAACTCTGGTAATCTATGTTTGAATCTGCAATGGTACTCATCATATATCATATATCTGCTAAATCCTATCATATCCTTGTTTTTAGATCTGGTTAAGTGACACCGCATCGTCTTGTCAACTATGGCGCCTTTAGCCAACTTTGATCGGTATTCTGTGTGAATTTGAAATTTCATTTGCTTGGCATTTCTCGACTGTGTTTTTCTGTTTGTGTCTCCTGCTTGTTAGCTTTGCCCTTGAGATAAAATGTTTTCTTCATTTAATAAACTGAGCTGAGTGAGCTGGGTGCGAAGGATCACCCGTTTTTGAACGTTATCACTCGTTCGACTGGACGTAAGCACCCACTGACCCCAGCTGGCTATGGGGCTGATAACCACCGATAACGTCCATTCAATCGAGTGATGACATTCAAAACGGCTGGAAGGATCTGTAGTTTGAGCTCTTTCTGATAAGACTCTGGTAATCTACACTGTCGACCTTAAATGAAATAAAGATAATAAAAACATAGAAATATACGGATACAATAGTTGCTTTCCCCACCGACA
Source organism: Merluccius polli (assembly GCA_030340625.1). NCBI lineage: Eukaryota > Metazoa > Chordata > Actinopteri > Gadiformes > Merlucciidae > Merluccius > Merluccius polli. The sequence continues at coordinate 162,713 of JAOPHQ010003151.1, read as the reverse complement.
GATGACTTGCATACAAACACAATTACAACGTTTCCTTATTTGTTATAAAGTAGGAAAGGCAAAGCAAAGATTTTGTAAATCAGCTTTGCCTTGTTAGGCATGGAAATGTTCCTTCCCTCTTCCAGTTGTGTTTTTCTTCACGCCTTTCCATCCGGTTCTTACAATTCGCTAATATGATTAATTGCATAGAACATCAAAAATGAGAGGTTGCCTATATTGTGTGACCATCAAATTAGTTGCATTATTCATGTTGGTTTGTATTTCCATGTCGAGCTGTATTTTAACAATATTGTACCCCCCCCCCCCCCCCCCCTCCCCCATGTACGGACACACACACACACACACATGTACATTTGTACAAACACTAAGGAACAGAACAATAGCAAGGTGACTTTGAGGTTTCCTGTGCCGGGCGGCATGCAAGAGTTCCCAGCATGGGAACACGGATACTATACACTATACAGTATATAGTACACAGTATACAGTATGCACTACACACTATACACCATACCGCATATTTAGCATACAGCGTATAGCATATACAGCAATACTGCAGACGTATGGATCGTTGGTTAAAGGCCTCACAATGTTTGACCTAGAAGAGTACGCTTTGAGTACCAAAACCGCATATCCCACAATGCACTGCAGGGACAACAGCAGGGAGAACACTGACCTGAGAAGTTTCCATGACAACTGTCTGTGAGGCAGAGGTCGAAGTTGATTTTGCAGTTCCGGACACCGGCAAAAATATACGTTGAAGATAGAAAGAAAGAAAAGAAAAAAAAGGCAAGTGATTTTGTGGAAAAAAAAAAGTTCTGGTTCTGGTTCTTCATCGATGCTGACACCATTTCAGAGTGTGTGAACATACATACACACCCACACACATACACACACACACACACACACACACACACACACACACACACACATGCGTGCGCACACACACACATGTGCACACACACCATGGGGAGAGTGAAAACATGCTGAAGGGAACATCCGTTTTGGAGGGTCAGAAAAACCACATCCCCATGGTGAGAGGGAACAACACCAGGTCTGTTTCCATGGCAACATGTGACTGGTTGGCCTGCTTTTCGCGGTAATGTGACTGGTCTGCTTTTCCGGTGCCTCTCTGCTGTCCTGCAGTGCTTTCGGATAACACCCCAAATGACTGACAGCGCAGCGCATCGGCTTCAATCAGCTGATTGGTCAATATGAGACGCCGACATGACTGGTCATCGGTCGGAGGGGACAATCTGGGCGGTACCAAACTCTGTTTACAGGTGAGGCCTTTTTTTTTTTTGACCCAGCAGTTGTACAACGCTTGGTTATGTTCATAGTACCGTTTAGATAGATTTGAATGGTCCAACAGTGGTGAGAAAGACAGAGGCAACACGTTCCTGAACCGCTTTCTCTTAAAATGACACAAAGTTGTGCTCTTTAACTTCCTTACTCGTCCTCTATTGCTTTAAGAATTATTGATAACATATCCAAAAGTTTGATGACAGTAACAAACTAATTTTAAAAACCATGAATAAAAATAAACAATATCTTAAATAATTACAAACATAACACAAATCGCAAAAATATCAATTAATCTTATTGTTGCCAGTGTTTCAGCTGATAGAAAGAGAAAAAAATAGCACAATTAAAATATGCTGTATCATGGGTAAACATGAAATATTACAAAATATGTCATCATTTTCTTTAAAACAATATAAATAATAATCTGATTTGATGATTAAGGCGATATAGCTAAACTGTAATAAAAACAACAACATTAAAACAAAATAAATTGTAATAAAACAATACAAATAATTAATCATATCCAACAACAAGAAAAATATCTGAGACCCAAATGTTGTGGGGCCGAAATGTTGATAAAACCTCATCACCACAAGCATTGTGGGTAAACATTATCTTAGTAATGGCTTGTAATGGCTGACAAGAACCTGTCCACAATGGCTCCATTCCAAATCACAACTGTTTAAGATAATGGCCACTCCTGTGGCCACTTCCCAATACCGTGTCAACTCCCCTGCCAACCTTTAAACACATAATTCCTCTTCTTCACTTGTGTTTGCTCCGTTATTATTATTATATGCATCTCCCAGTTTCCCTATGGCCTCTGTTAGGTAATGATGAACAGTGTAAGGTCTTGGATATAAAGTTCCATGCATTCCAAATTTCCTCGATTTGTTTTCCACGATACGCACTATACTTTGTTTAAAGACGTGACGAGAAGGTTATGAAGAGAGGAGTAACCAAAGCAAAAATATCGGACAACAACGACGGGTCGGCATTCAGAAAGAAATGCGGGGTGTCGGTGGAGGAGGAGGAGGAGGAGGAGAGGGTCCATTCTGGAATGTAAAGACAGGTCAAAGCACAAAAGAAAGACACACCTCTTCCATGTGTCGGCCCTCCAATCGTCATACGCATTCATCATCGCCGTGTCCAACAATCAGCGATGGACACAGAGGTCTTTAGTACCAGAAAAACCCATGCAGGAATTCATTCCTTTTTTTTTGTTTTTGTTCTTTGAGAGGAGAGAGAGAGAGAAGAGGAGGAGAGCGATGCCATCGTCGTTGCCATCACCTAAACCGAGCCCACTCAGGAGGATCCGAGCGCGCCGCCATGGCGGCTCGTTACGGTCCATACGGTAGACGTCCGTCCAGGCTATCGTAACGCCAAACGAGAAAGCTCCACCGTGACTTCTGTGTTTTGACATTTGTGGGCTAGAAGTCGGAGGATTACTCTGACGCTTCTCCTGGGGGGGGGGGGAGACGGACGAGTAGGCGAACAAAACATGCAGGCTCCCTTTTTTGCCCTGTGTTGTTTTCTGTTCTGGGGTTACGGCGCCTGGCTCCTTTAGGGTCGGGGGGGCTGGGGGGCGGGGGGGGGGGTGATGGTAGTCCAGCAGATTCTTTGGCAAGAGAGGCTTGAAAGTGGGCAGATTTGTCTCAGAGGACAGAAGTTGACTGGGGGTCCTTGTTCTGATCTGCGGAAGAAGAAACACATTATTGCGCAACGTCGGGACAGCTCAACGTTGTAGCCTAACAAGTGTTTGTAGACATTTAGTGTAACGGTATAAAGACCAAATAGCCCTTGAGTCAAAGTAATTAATAATAATAAATAATAATAATTCATTGCATTTATATAGCGCTTTTCAAGATACCCAAAGCGCTTGACATAGTGTGTGTGTGTGGGGGGGGATATGACACCTCATCCGCTACCAGTTAGCCACCAATTAGGTTTTATTTCATTCGTCCTTTTGAAACTGGTTTATACGATTTATATGATACACTTGGCTACTACCAGCAACATAAAGAGGCATATGTTGGGCATTATAAGCAAAAGCAATGGCTCACACATACATACTGCATAGCATAAAGCTTTCCTTCTGATACTTTAAGTATACACATACGCACCTTTAGTTAGCAATTGAGTCAAGATAAGAAACTTGCAATTCAACTGAAACTAACTGGCTTATGTTTTGTCTCCAAAATGTAAAAAAAAACAAAAAAAACTGCAATGTTATGAGGGAAGCTCTCCCCTAGCCGCCGCGACAAACCTTCCCACTTTTTGAAAAGCTATGTCCCGCCCCAACCTCTGGTTTCATGCAGAAGCCTCACGTCCTATAATCAATATAAAAACTATCCAAAAGTTGAATTCCAGTCTGCCCCTTGATCATTTTTTGTATGTCATTGTACAAAAACAGCGGCTGATTTTATAATCAACCAGTAAATAGAAAACACAATACCTAATCATGCAAGACAGGAAACTGCAAGGATCCCAGCTGCATACAATTGAACAGAATTTAAACTCGGCAAAGAATTCAGAAGAGAGAGCGAGCGACTAGACATACGTAGTGCATATAGATGTACGCATATACATAAATATGACTAATTAGGGAACTAAACAATTTTGTTCATAATTCAACTCAATACTGGAATGTTTTCAACCAATTCCAATAAGCTTTGTGAGTTTTTGGCAATGCCATTTAGCATTGCATTTCTACATGAGCTTCATTATAGTCAAATTCAAAATCCCCAAACTGGCATTGGTTTTGTATTCCATGGTAGACTAAAAGGAACCATATAAAAGAAGCTCAATAAAAGATTGATCCTTGGTTTGACACAATTAGCAGGAGAAAGAGACCGGGCCCTAGTTATACTAAGGATGTGTCTTACTGTCTTGCTTTTAAAGCAGCTCATTAATTAATGTACTATTTCTCTACGAAAGAAAAAACAATCCGATTACATTCATTTACCGAACGACCGCCATACGAGCCCAACCCACATGCACAGCCGAGTGCTGTGACTAACAGCATTCAACAATCATTTTGCTGCCTCTGGTCATTGGAGGCTACGTTACATCAAAAATGAATCAGAATCTCACAATGAAAATCAATATTTCTTGTCAAGCCCTAATTCAGTTGGTCCCTTTCCATCTCAGTAATAGTGAACTACTCCTGGGAAATCTGCAAATGCTGACCATTTAGACGTCGAATTTCTCAGCACAGCAAATTGCATAGGGTGGATGTCAATGACATTTTTTAAGTCACATTTTTAAGTTGTATTGCCTGAGAAACATCACAAAGTCTTTAGTCAATATTTTTACCCTGTTCCCTTAGACATTGCTCTATTTTGTAACCTCTTTAGTCTTAAATAGCGTCTCTTTAACTGTGGATAACAGAGACGTTTTGTAGACCTGTTAAAAGCCTGTGGATCACTCCAGAGTATGACATATGACGTACATGCTTTCTCTCTGGAATCATATGCTCACATTTTTTATGCTGATAACATGATATGATAACACAATTTTATATAGTTCTGCTATATTGTTCTGCTAATTCTGTACAATTCGCTGTTTTGGAAATGTGCAGAAATGCAACTACTTATAAGCTCGCAATAAATGCTTGGAGGGCACCGGCCATTATTCAGAAAATCATTTAGATTAGGATGGGACTACGCTAGAGTGTCTTAATATAAATATCTTGGAATCTGGGTTGACAACTTACTTTTTAAAAATCATTTAAAATGCACATCATCTGCTCTGGATGATGGAGATATTTGTCTATGGGCGAACAGTTGTCACAACTCCAGTGTTAAAATTCATCACAGCCGACAGCTATAACACATGTCAACGTTGATGTGTGGATGTCAGCGTTGGGTGGTCTCCACTGTCAGTTACCCCGCAGTCATACCACCAGCTACAGTCGGCTCCCGCGCCACCAGCTCTCATTCAGTTCAAACAGTTAGTGTGTCACCAGAGTGAAACCATAATAAACATTGAGCAGAATGATAATCACATGCAAATTGTCAGCGGCACCGTTCTAGGAGGACCGATCAGAGGGCATACGTGGAACCGTTTCCCCTCCACTTGTTCCTAGTGATTATAAAGGGATATGTGGGTCAAGTATATCAATAAAAGAGTGGATATATTAAAGTCTATATTATTATTATTATTATTATTATTATTATTATTATTATTATTATTATTATTATTATTATAGTGTATATAAAGTCTATATAATATATTAAAGTAAATGAATGTTTGTGCACTGCACATCTATCAAACACATACCTAGGCACACTGTCACGGTACATTCCCTGCTTGTCAACACGCACACACACACACACACACACACACACACACACACACACACACACACACACACACTCTCACACTCACACACGCAATCTCGAGGGGTAGGTAAGCAGGGTTTTGGACCTTCATCTTTATTTATGTATTTACAAAATCCTACGAATAATATACATCCCAGTATATCTCAACGTATCTCTTAGTAAAATAGAATCATTCTCCATGCTGCACTAGTCTCCGATGGGCCATAATTGTGGAGCAATTGCATTTAAATCAGCCAATTCAAATTTGTTATTGAATGTTATTGCTTTAATTTGAATTGTTTTACAATCTACTTGTTGTATTACTTTTATTTATGTTAACATCATCAATGTTTTTCTTTTTTCTCTTCTAACGGCATTTTGCCATCTTTTCAGATTCAACCCATTTTGTAACTTGTCACCATTGTGAATGAGAATGAGTTAGTGTCTTGAGGCGGCAGCAGCAGCGTAGCTTAATCACGACGGGCCCAGGGGCCCAGAAAAATGACAGGCCCCTATCACCGCCCATATATCACACATAGAGGACAACATCGATAGAGTCATAAGTTTTAAAACAACGTTGTTGGTAAGGCTGCGTGTTCATATTGCTAAGCGTTGCAACAGCAGAGCAGAAACTAATCTAAGGGCACCATTTCAGAGAAGCCGCAATAATATAATATATAATAATAATATAATATATCACCTTACTGAAACACTGAAACACAGCTAATGACCCGGTGGCAAAACTGATGTGGCCCCCCGGGCCCCACTGCCACCGCAGCGGCTGCAGCTACGCGTCTGTCTTGAGGTGCAATTGAGGTTGGCTAACTATAATAGCCCAATGCGTCTATTGTTCGTCCCGTTACAAAAAGCACACATGCAGCATTTGTTCATTGTAGTTCCACCTCCTAATTCAAAGGCTGTCGTGCTTCTGCAACTCATGCCGTTACATTGTAAACAGACGCGCTTCCCTCTTAGATTAATAACGTGGAGGGCGGCGCTGGTGCACACGCTGAACGCCATTAGACCTGCTGTTTGGCGAGTAAATAAGTTTGGTTTGCGTTTCTCATCATGAGTCAGAAGATAGCGCGCCTTCTTCTATCAGCACCCCGGTGGGGGAGCCGGGAAAGGTTGCGTTTTTTTGTGGTCATCGTCGCTTAGCAATGTGAATGGAGCCGCGCCGGTGAGGAGCGACCGTCGTCGCTGCCGATGAAAAGCTCGTAAATGCGAGACATTGTGCGTGATTGAAATTGATTTCTTTTTCCGTTCGCAATATTCGAAAGGAGAAAAGTATCGAACCACGTACACTTCGCCGCCCTAACCAACGTCGGTCAGGTGAACGAGTGTTTCATTCAGGGCGATGCTGGGCTCAACACTTACTGTCTGGCCGGCCAGAGAGAGCAGGGGATTCTCTCTGCCAGCGTATGCTCAGGCCTGGGACATGCAGTATCCTGGGTGGGGATAGTGGGGGGGGGGGGGGGGGGGGGGGGTCTTTGTTGGCTGCAAGAAAGAGACACATTTAAAAACCTTTTGGCGATTGCTCACTTTTATTAATTAATTTGTTTAATAACAACAGTAATACATTATGCTTTTCAGCCCATTATCACAATGTAAAAAATGCCTTCTCGACAACTTCTGGTAGAGACATTTTTGTTTCATTTAGGGAATTTGCTTTATGTGAGATCTGGTTATTCCTCCACACCTGGTAACCCAAAACGACCAGTAACAGGTAACTCATGCAATAGCATGCGTTTAACCCATAGAGGGCAATTTGAGTTCATATTTAGCTACATATTGTTTAATTTAAAGTGGAGATTTGAACCTGGATCAATCCATAGCACTACTAACCCACTGCATCGATTTAAAATACGTTGTTTTACAGTTTGGTTTTCCTTTAAGTAATTAGCACTTACCAGTATGCTCAGTTCTCCCGTTTCCATCTGGTATATCTTCTCTCTATCTCTATCTCCTCTCTCCCATAGTCTCTCTTTCTTTCTCTCTCTCACACACACACACACACGCACATACATACACACACACACAGACTCTCTCACTAAACAAAAACTGGTATGAAGTCCAAAGGTTTTTCTGGTACAACTTTCTTTGTTCATTATTACACATATCTGAGGGAGGGAAAACACACACACACACACACACACACACACACACACACACATATTAGTGCTCATCTGAGTGTATATCAAAATAACTGCACAACTTGGTCACAGCAAGCAGTCGTGGTGGATTGCAGCCCTGGCGCTCCCTGATCCCTGACGAAGAGGACAAGTATGTCTGACTCAAAGCCTGGTTTGAGTCAGTACTGGTTTCCCTGGAAGCTCAGCAGGGCTAGTCTGATCCATCCTCGGATGGGAGACCATATGGTGCTGGTAGAGGTGTTGGAGGGCCAGTAGGGGGTCCCTCTGACCTCTGTAAGATCCCCAATGCCCCGGGACAGGGGTAGAGATGGGGACTCTGTCCCATCGAAGAGCACCGTCTTTCGGATGAGACGTTAAACCGAGGTCCTGACTCCCTGTGGTCACTAAAGATCCTGTGGCGCTCATCACATGAGTAGGGGTACTAACCCCGGTGTCCTGGCCAAATGAACCCCAACCCGGCTCTTGTGCCAATATGGCCCTAATCATAGCCCTGGTCTCTAATCGGATTGCATCATACCTCACCTTTCCACTGTGAGAGCCTCTCCATAGTGTGTCTGGCGCATACTGGCAGCCGTGCATCACCCAGGAGGGTGCTGGTCGTGGATGAGAAAAGCGCTGTTTAAATGTAATTAATGAATTATTACGGTAGCAGCCTCTCTGCCCTTTACTACTACAGTATAGGAAGTCCGGGTGCACTTGACTGGGTATGCTGGGAGAGAGCGATGTAGGGGTGTGTTGGTCTGAATTCATCTGGGATCCAGCAGTCCTACTATGTTATAGCAGAACTGGGTGGAGACGCCACAGAGCCTGGGCCGGAAACCAGACACTGAAAGCGGCAGAGTTCAACCGAGGCATCGCCACAGTGGAGAGAGGACACACGCCTTCCAGCTGAATGCGTGAACTCGTTCTAGACAGCTCTATAGGCGGTGTTAGGGGTTTCTTACAACATACCTTCGTCTCAGCACCTCAGAAGAACGAGGTGAACTTCTTGCCAAAACCGCTGATGGCTGTAGAGGAAGAGGAAGAGGGAGAGAGAGAGAGAGAGAGAGAGAGAGAGAAACATCCTATTATTTCATTGCATAGGATTGCATGATGTTGACAATTTTGAAAAATATACTCCAGAACTGTTAAATACATTGTGCAATATTTCATATTTATAGCACACAAAAAGCATGATGTGATGCAATTGTACATCCAAACAATGCACAATCTAAACACAAGAACTGTGAATTCAGCTTAAGATGTAGGGTGCATGGTGTCGGTAGGAGCGGTGTAGACGTAGTGAGATGTAGGGTGCGTGGTGTCGGTGGGAGCGGTGTAGACGTAGTGAGATGTAGGGTGCGTGGTGTCGGTAGGAGCGGTGTAGACGTAGTGAGATGTAGGGTGCGTGGTGTCGGTAGGGGCCGTGTAGACGTAGTGAGATGTAGGGTGCATGGTGTCGGTAGGAGCGGTGTAGACGTAGTGAGATGTAGAGTGCATGGTGTCGGTAGGAGCGGTGTAGACGTAGTGAGATGTAGGGTGCGTGGTGTCGGTAGGAGCGGTGTAGACGTGGTGAGATGTAGGGTGCGTGGTGTCGGTAGGAGCGGTGTAGACGTGGTGAGATGTAGGGCGCGTGGTGTCGGTAGGAGCGGTGTGGACGTAGTGAGATGTAGGCTACCGTCTCCTAGTTTCCCCGCCTGCTCCGCTGCGCCCCCTGGCAGGATCTTGGAGAGCATGCTGTCCCCCTCCATGCCGGGCTGAGGGGCCGCAGCGCTGCCGATTCCTCCGGGCCTGGGGGCCGCTTTAGACCCTGCAGCACGCATACACACACACACACACACACACACACACACACACACACACACACAGGAATTAAAGAGGAGGAGAAGGTGATCAGTGAGGTGAATATAACATAGAGATTAAAGAGAAAATCAGTTGAAATGATATTATATTAGATATCAGTATTATTATATTATACTGTATATCAGTATTATATATCAGTCATTTGTTGTCTTCCATGCCATTCCAACCATCGAACTGACTGACTAACTGACGCTGCCTGTGTGTGTGTGTGTGTGTCTTTGTGCGTACCAATGCCGGTTAGTGGTGGTTGAGCAGTCTTTGCTGCCATGCCTGGAACTGCCTTCGCTCCAATGGCTGTTACTGGGGGTATGTCCAGTTTAGCCTGGGAGGGAGAGAGGGAGAGAGAGAGAGATTTTTATACATTTTAACAACAGCAATTATTAAACCTTCAACCTAATTTGATTTAAAATACATTGAAAATATAATAGTCAATTAAAATGTTCAATTAATTCAAAATTAAATATAAAACTAGCAAAGGTGTTTGTCGAGGAAACTTCAAATACAGTGAACAACAGAAAACTAACACAAAATGTCTGGAATATGTTGTTTTATGATGAGATTAAAAAACCTCAACAAAAAGGTAAAGACAATTAGACACACATTTCTAATCTGGATTACTTTAACATCAGAGCGATACCCAGAACCGGGACGGGCGACAGAGAAAGCCTGATAAATATATTGCGCAACGAAGGAGAGCGAGAAAAGCGCCGCAGAGAAGTGAAGGAAAGTGACAAAAGAACAAGCGAGATTCTGAGGCACATATGGGCAGAGAGGGAGAATATTCCCTGTCTGAGTTTGTTGTGACACATCACTGAGTGACATGTTGGGTTTCAGATATTGTCAGATACTGTTTAGCCTCCTGCATAGACAGCTTGGCCTGCCAACATACTGCTGAAAGGGAGTCCCATAGCACAGGACGCTGTGAACACCACATGCTACACAACTTCCATATCCTGCCACTGGGTGTACCCTTCGTCCTATAACTTCATTATTAAGTACGTTTTCTCATTCACATCTTTGTGTATTTGTCAGTTTTTCACATTAAGTTAGCAGCCACGTATAACCTTGATCCTTCAGGATTCAATGTTGTATGCTAAAGTGCATTATTATGTTGGGGGGGGGGGGGGGGGGGGGGGGGGGTGCAGGGTAGTACCACAGCATAATGTACAAATATTCAATTCAGCAATTGCACATTTTAAACACTGCCATTAAAAACAAATAATGCATGTGTTGGCATCAGGAGGCACTTTACAAATCAGTCTTCATACTGAAATATTCATATCTATTGTAGTCCACAGTATTTGAGTCCATAGTGAAAGCAAGAACCTATACCACTGTCATCCAAAGTAGCAGTATTCATACCTTTGTGTTAGAATAACAACCAGGGCAATTCTAGTTGATCTATTTACCTTTAAACGCAGTGACTGACACATTGTAACTGGAAGCTAGTGAGCTAGCAGGGTAGATCAAGATTAGTCCCGCAGTTTCTATATGTCTCATCTGTTCCAGGACACCCATGTTGTTTTTATGTTGGGTTTGAAGTGAACCACTTGAGGTCTGTCTGGAGCCGATGGTGGATGGTGGCAACTTTATATACATGCTGCTCCCCATTGGCTTCATGACACGGGCACTATGTGCTATTTACATTTAGCATCATTCACAGTCGATCCATGTTTTTAATTCCACTATGGAGTCCGGTTGGAGTGTTTGAGTGAATGAGACCGCAGGCAAAGTAAACTTCCTATGATTGAAACTCGCTTCACTGTTTTATGTCTTCCTGACTGTGGCTCTTTCAACGGGCTTTCACAGTCACGACTCCCCCAGAGACATTCATCCACAAACCTTCACCCATTTAAGCAATGAAAACTTCCATACATTTCATTTAAATAATTCATGATGACATATTTATTTGATTAGATTATTTGGAGATTTCAATACATCTAAATTAATTTAGGCTGAGGATATTTCCATTGGTAAAACAAGCTACACATGTACAAGTACACATTCCCCAGAATGCTAATGAATACTATTTTTGTGGATGATGGAATGGGTGGAATGGATAAGTCTAATCAGCTACATTGAGATATCGCCTGCCTCTCCAGTGATTGCAAGCTGAGATAAGGCCTGTCAACAAGTGCAACATAATTTAAATAACTAGAGACAATGATAACCAGTTTGTATCTCAGAGGACAAATTAGGGTTGGGTTGGAGAAAAGAGTGGAAAGAAATTGTGTGGCTAGACTGGATAAGGAGTGGAGTGTTGATCTTACTGAGGGGGACAAAATGACGTGATTATGGAGAAAACTAACAAACACCACGGAGAGTTGCACTTCTTGCAACTCTAAGATTTTGTAACTTTCCCAAATCTTGCCGAAGATGACGGCAATGTGAACATTGTGTGTGATTAGTCAGAAATGCAAGCCTCTCTCCTGATACTTACAGTGGTTGTTGGTGTGGTTCCTGCCGGGCCTGTCTGTCTGGTCGGCCCCATAGCTCCGCTAGTGGGTCCAACTGGGCCTTGCTTGGCCTGGCCTTGTCCCATGCCCATGCCCATGCCCATACCCATGCCTGGACCCTGGGCTGGGGGCTGCTGCTGGGGCCCTATGCTGCCTGGGGCCCCAGGCTGTCCTGGCCTGGTTGCTGAGGTCTGGACCTGATGCTGGAGCTGGGTCCTCTGTCCTGGGGTTCCATCTGGTTGGGAACCAGGACCCGTCTGTCGTCCTGAACCTGGAGGTCCACTGCCGGAGCCCTGCCCTCGAGCAGAACTACCTCCAGATCTGGAGGAGCCTGGATGGATGGATGAATAGATGATGGACAGAAGATACAGTATATGAGATAAAGTACATCAGTAAGTAAATCAATTGGCATATCTAAGATTATTAAAGATTAGTTGATGCCTAAATAATGAACCGGCCACATTGTAAATTAAATAAATGGACCGTGGACACTGAATGAAGCCTTTGAACCATGCACATCTAAATGACAACAGACCCCCAGAGGATGTTCCAGGGGTGAGCTTCATACATTAAGGCTGCCCCTGGATGTCCCCAGGCTGAGACCGCTTACCTGGGGGCGGTCCCTGGAGGTCCCCAGGCTGGGACTTGCTGCGGGATGATCGATGTGGATCCCCCTGTCTGGAGGATCGCTGGCCGTGGTGGTGTCCAGACGGGTCCCTGGAGTACTCGCTGGAATGGTACCCCGTGGACCGCGCATCCCCACGCCTTCCCGTGGAAGACGACCGTCCTGAGGGCTCGTGTCGCATGGCCGGGTCCTTGGGGTGACCCTTGGAGGACCTGGATGCCCTCGGCTCCTCCGTGTGGCGCGTTGACGCCGTCGACGCATGCCGGCTGGTACTGCCATGGTGGCGATGGTCACGGGAGGATGAGTGTCTGCCCCCATGGCTGTAATCGTCTTGGGCCCACAGATCCTCTTCGGGAGGCTCGTCGTAGTCGTGGTAGGTGTGCTTGACGCCATGTCGACTTCTCCCCGTGGAGTGGCTGCTGCCGTAGTGCCGGGAGCTGGAGCGGGGCTTCTCAAACCAGTCGGTCTCTTCCTGACCCAGATGGTAGGCTTTGGAAACCGAGAGCAGATCACAGTCAATCTCCATGTGGTCGGAAGACAGCGACATGCAGGCTGAGAGAGGGAGGGAAGAAAGGAAGAAAGGGAAAGAAGGAAAGGTGGAGGGAAGGAGGTGGAAAACGAACCGCTTGCAAAATAAAAAGGAAGGAAGGAAAATAAAAGGAACAAAGACAGAAAAGTAAAATGTTTTACATTCATGCAGAAGACTACACATCACCATCACCATCACTAATTAAAAAACAATATCAATCATCAAAGTGCAAAAATGTCCACTGTTTTGTGTGTCTCATTCTTTTTTTTGCCAAATCATTCGAATTGTTTGGGCTAACAAACATTTGCATGCTTTAAAAAAGTGCATAAATGTGCTGAGTACATTTTGTAAAATTAAGATTGGCCAGGAGATAGAGATCACTTCAAATAATGGACTTTTTTGCAGCATAGGCATTAAATTAATAAAAAGAAATAATTTCAAAACATTAAACAGTGCTTCACAAATGCAATGACAGACAAAACCCTGTAGAAGACATCACGGTATCAACAGAATCAAAAATCACTTGGACTGACTCGATTTGAAAGAAAGTGAAAGGAAGTGGTCATCCAAAAATATTCATGCCAGATTAGAAGACAGATGATCGGACGCACGAACAGGCGGACAAAACGGGCAGGCAGACAGACAGACAGCAGTCCACTGAGACACCAGCGACTCTAAAAAAAAAAAACACCAGCATGCAAAAACTATCTCTCTCTGTCTCTCGGTCTTTCTATCTGTCTTTCACTTCTCTAAGCCTGTCCTCTGGGTGGGTGGGGGCTGTAGAAGGTATAGGGGGGACTGTGTGGGTGTTCATATCCCACAATTACCTTCACTGTCAGACACAGCGCAATGGTAATCATCTATAAGGTACATGTCCTCCGGTTTGTAGACGTGGGTCCGGGGGAGATCCCGAATGTGGTCCTGCACATCTGGCAGTGAGTGGCTGGAGCCGGAATGGCCGTAATAGTAATGATATCTAGAGCTGCGACTGTCGTACGGGTCGGGCCCTAAGCTGGAGGACCGACCAGAGCCCATGAACTTCCCCATGGGACTTAGAGGGCTCTCCTCTTCAGAGTACTGCCGCGTTGGATGCCGGCCACGGGTGTAGCCGGAGCGATATGACATGTCGTCCCGCTCATAGGATCGACTGCGATACCCTGAGTAGTCCCCAGAAGAGATCTTGTCCATGCCGTAGCCAGTGGAGCGGGAACGTCCGGTGGAGGTGTAGTATATCCGGTCATCCTCCTCCACCTTTGTGCGATAGTACCGGCTGCCATGACTGGTGGCACTGCTGGCATCGTAGGTATTACTCTTGAAGCCATAGTCCTCAATCAGTTGCCGCCCTCTGACACCGGCAGAGGAGTGACCCCCTCCGGTGGTTGAAGAGTACGAGGCCAGGTCTGCTTCCACGTCTCGGGCCTCCTCGATGGGGGAGAACTTTGAGATTTTCTGCTCCAGGCTGCCAGATTTCCGGTGCTTGCTGCGCTTGGAGGACATAACAGCGGGAGCCAGAAGGCTTCTGGCAGATGCCGAGGGTTTCTGCACCCCAGAGCGGGTGGCGGTGTGCTTATAGTCGTAGTCATAGTAATATGGGGATCCCCCACCCATGCTAGCGCTCACGCTGCTGCTGCTGCTGCCCCCTATTGGTCGGTGCCTGTAGCTGCTCTTACCCCTGCCATGGTGGTCGTACAGCTCTTCCTGCAACGCCGCCTCCTCCTCCGCCGTCCTGCCGTACGAGGAGCTGACCGTTCCGCCACGTGCCGAGCTGCCGCTGATTCCACTATGGCCGTGGACGTCGCCCGGGTAACGCCCGCTGGTGCCATGGTGCATCATCATGTCGCCCGCCGTTGTGCCCAGCCCATCTTTTGCCGTCAGCTCGCTGACATCGTCTATCATCATGTAGTTCCGAGGGAGATTCTGCTCCAATCCTGGAGCCCCATACATCCCGTCTGCAGTGCCGTAGGTGGAAGGACTGTCCACAGCATGCCCATAGGCATTGGATACCGTGGACGTGTATTGGCCGTATGAGCTGGCCGTAGTGGTGGTATATCCATAAGTGTTAGCGGTGGTAGTAGTATACTGGCCATATGAACTGGCTGGGGTTGAGGTATATGGGCCATAGGTGCTAGCTGGTGTGGAAGAGTAGCCTCCATAGCTGTTGGACACTGGAGCTGCGGCATAGGGCCCATAGGTGCTGGCCATGGTTGTAGTACCACTGTACTGCCCATAGGATGCTGCTGCACTGGAATAGGTGACGTCCTGCGCTGTTGTGGTCACCACTACTGTGGGGTTGCTGATCGTCTCATAGTTGGTGGGCATCTTGTGCTCCAGATCAGCAAGTGATGTCTGCCTGGGTCTTCCAGGGTGGACTGTCAGAATGTCGGCCTGTTGCTGCCCAGGGTATGGAGTAGATTGACTCTGGTAGGAGGACACAGCACTGGGGAAAGGTGAGCTGTGGGTGGGGTATGGGGGCTGGCCTGGTGGTGCAGGTCCAAACCCTGGGTGTGCAGCCTGGGGCTGTGGTTGAGGAGCGGCCGGGACCCCTATGTCTGTCTGGGGGTAAGGGGGCTGGGTCTGGGGGTATGTCTGGGAAGGATAAGGGGGTTGAGACAGGTAAGAAGGTGCTGATGTGGGTCCATGGCTCGGGAGAGGTGTGGGCTGTGGCAGTGCTTGGGACTGGGACACTGACGGATAAGGTGGTTGGTTGAAGGTGGAGGACTGATAAGGAGCACTCGCTTGTTGAGTAGATGCAGCTGGCGGGCCCTGGGGGAACTGGTACGAGAGGAAAGATGTGGTCGGTGGGTACTGTGCCGCAGTGTTGAGGTCACTGGGAAACTGGCTGAGAGGGGCAGTGCTCGGCCTTGCAGCCAGCAGGCCATTGGTCTCGAATGAAGCAGCCGCTGCTGCCAGACGCAGGTTGTTCAGCTCACTGTCTGACATGTAGTCTCTGGAGTCGCCCATGCACCTCAGGTATGCAATATCTCTGCGCTCTCTCTCCTTCACCAGCGTTTCTTTCCTCTGATGGATACCCAGCTCCAAGTATCTCAACTTGGCGTCGATCTCCTTCTCTTCCTCCTCCAGTTCCGCTTGCTGCTTTCTCAGTTTGGTTGACTCTTGCTCCACGGCCTTCAGCTCATGGGTGAGGTCCTTCAGAAGACTGGCCTTGGCGGCCAGGCCGCTGCGTGAGCACTGCTTGAGGCTGGGCACGGAGGGCATGTAGACCTGTGGCATGGCGTTGGTCATCATGGGCAGGTGGACCGCTGTGGTGGCTTCCTCTGGAGGTGGGCTGGGCAATGTCCGCTTCACCTTTCGGAGGAGTGAGCTCTGCTGCAGGGCAGCCAACTGGAGAGCGACAAGGTGGGGGTAGACAAGGATGGGGTGGGGCAGGCAGGGGAAGACAATGGGATGTAAAGAAGAGAATGGGGGGCAAGGGAGACAGGGTATTCAATGAATGAAAAAGAGAAAGATGGTAGATGTTATAAACATCATGAAGGAAGAGCAAGGATGATGAAGTGAGATTGAATGGAAAAGAAGAGGAATAAAATAGATGAGAGAACCATGTAGACAGAGACATAGTTGAAAATAAATACATAGGGGAGAATGTAGTAATAGCAAGAGAGGGGCAAGGAAGGAAAAGTAAAGCAAACATTTGAGAGAGTATGAGAGAGAGAGAAGGGACATGAAGGGGAGGTTAAGGATTGGTAATCCCTCAACAGGGATTAGGACCATTGATTGGGACCATTGATGGGAGATTGAAAGGATAAATATGTTGGATAATGAAATGATGAGAAAGTGAGGGAGCAAAAGGTGCGACAGAGGAGGAAGAAGCAGGAATGACAACAAGTGGACATACATGTAGGACAAAGGAGATGCGTACAGACACAGGGACAAAGACAACAGGACAGGAGCAGAGTTTGTTGTTAGAACACATTCATTTCAAAATATAACACAATCATTACAAAATAATCAGTTTAGTCATGGCGATAGACATTCCTGGAACGTCTGTTGTACTATTAAAACTGTACACATATTTTAAAAAATATGGTGGGGAAAAAAACATGATTAAACATTAATGTTTTCGCTCCATATCTGATACTTCCTGTCTAGCCACCTCTAAAGGAATAACAAATCAAAAACAGTCAAAACAATTAAGCCTATATTACATCAAAAGGGTGGAAAGAAGATAGACAAACTAACAGTTTTTCAGAGCATAATAAAAGGGTATCAAAGGTTATTGAATTCTGACAAAGAATATTGATTTCACAATTCTAGGTTGTTTGAGTCATAAAAATATGTGTACATGGCACGTTGTTGGTTTAAGGACGTGGGGGTGTAGAAACCTCAGGAGATTGCGCCTTTTGGAAAAATGTTTTCTCTTCATTATTCATTTATGGTTAGTAATATTAAATTTCAATGAATGAAAACATTACGTGTGCTTGGGTTACATTGTTGAAATGTAGTTATTTTAACAACAGTTCCTCTTCTTATAAAATACATCTGGACACAGTTGGTAAGACCACACATGACAAATGTGTTCATGATAGCTTTCACGTACACCATTCACAAAATGGAAAATTAAAGTTTGTTCTTATAAAGGAATGTATTTTTTCCTACACCACCTTCAATGGATTGTCATCTGCGGCAGCGGTCTTTGCTGTAAACATCCCATTTTCTCTGCTATGTTGGCAAATAATCTCTAGTATCCATATTTCCACAGTGGGAGGCCAACAATGAGCACACATTTGCAATATAGTTTTTAAATGTGTAACTAGTACACTTGTAATTTAACTTATATGTAAGTAATTAATTAAGTGATTCATATAGGTTGTGTTGACGGACAATGGCTTTTGTCATTTGATCTGCGAATCAGGGACATGCATTGGAAAGCCAAAAGCTGTGGCCTGGTAAGATGCCATGGAGCTGGCATCTATGTTTGATATGACTACAATCAAAGATAACACTAAGCGGCAAAACACAAATAATGTATTGAGGTTGTAGGATTGATTCATAAACTTCTATAGACATTAGTGTGTGATGGTCACTGGATGGCACTATTTTACTATACCAATGTTCTATTTACTGGTTTCAAGAGTCTGTGTATATTTCAAAGGGCAATTAGAATCATTCTGCCTTCATTAAAAGTAATCTCTAATGATAAAATGGACCAATCCCAATCCCAGAATTATGATCCAAACTATGACAATAACACAAGTGGATGTCGGTAAGTGTGTGCGTGAGTGTAACAGCAGATTTCAATGTGGCCGTCATCTAACCGTACCTGGCTCTGGAGTGCCTGCTGTTGGTACAGCGACAGCCTGGCCTTAGTGTGCTCATCCGTGGTGGGGCTCAGAGGCTTGGGGTCCGACATGGACCTCTGGGTGTTCTTAATGGGCCGGGGCATGGACGGATGGCGTGGGGGCGACTCAGCCGTGTAGGACTTCTGCTGCGGGGTGACGTGGGCCTTGTTGAGCCGTTCGTTGGAGAGAGAGCTCTCCAGCAGGCGGTGTGGGGACACGGGAGACACCGGCGAGTACAGCACCTGCGGGGACTTAGGCGTGCCTTGCTGCTGACGGATAACACTGGACACAGACTCATTGTGGAGGTGATTGTGCTGCTGGTAGTTGATGTCCAGCGGGTCAGGTCGCCGGCGTTCGAACTTTGCCGCATTGGCGGCCATCTGCTGCTGCTGCTGCTGCTGCTGAAGGTGGTGGTGGTGGCGCTGCTGCTGCTGGGCCTGCAGGTCAGCAGAGCCAGCCTGCTGGGCTCCGTTGCCGGAGGAGGAAGAGTATGGACTGACGGTGGTGGGTACACTGAGCTGTGGTGCTACTACCCCCTGAGATTGGGCCTCCGGGTCGGTCTGGCATGCCAGAGACTGTCCCTTCTGGGTTCTCTCGGGTCCGGAGATGTAGTGCACAATCTCCACTTTGTTGGGGTCCGGAAGCGTTACGTGGATGGCTGGGGAGACGCGGCCCAGGTGCTCCACCTCGGTCTGGCAGGACATTTCTCGGATGGTCTGGATAGCGATGCTGGAAGAAGCCATTTTGGATGAGGAATCTGTTTTGGCGTCGGTGGTGGTGGTGGTGTTGGTGGCGGTGGTGGTACCAGCGGCGCTGTTGGACTCTGAGTGGCGAGAGAAGCGTGATCGCCTGCGTCTCACCGGCTGCTCCCACTCCACCTTGTCCTCATCGTCATCCGTCTGGACTGAGCAGTCCACACTGCGGCCACGCCTCCGTGGCCGGTGGCGCATCATGTACCTAGACAGAATGAAACAAAGGAAGAATTAAAGAATGACATAAACAACATGTATCTTGTAGGAGAGAGGATCCTGAATTGTTGTGTTATCCCGGTCTACCGCAATGCAATTTCCTTTCTCTTACTTCCTATAAGCTGTGTACACCAGTTAACAGTTGCCGGAGTGAGAAGAATAAGACAAGAATGATAACACTTAAGAATTAGCTAAAGCAATACCCGAAAACATGTAACGGAAATGGATAATCCCTATATCAGAAGTCCCTCCTTCTCTCCCGGTGCTAAACCCATGTAACTGAAACAGATATTGCTCCCTCCGAAGTCCCTCCCTCTCTCTTGGCAATAACGCTCATTTAGAGCACCCTGTTGCAGGCGTGCCATTGTGAGATGAAAGGGGTTATGTGTCTTGAAAAGAAATATGCAAAAAAACGTGTGAAAAGGGGGATTCACACACACACACACTCCTCCATGTATACCTCTCCTCGCCGTCCTCGTCATCTGTCTGCACGCAACTATCGACGTTCCTGCGGGAGGAGGAGCCGTAGAAGGACACGCCCTCTCCGTCAGCTCCGTCCCTGGTCAGCCGGCCCATGGAGCTGTGTTTCCTCATGTTGTTGCGGCTCTCCACTGGCTCCTCGTGGCTCCTCAGACACATCTCCGAAGAGGAGTTGGGGAGAGAGTGTGAATCCATATGGGCGTCAGTGTAGGGATGTAGTGGTTGTCCGTTGACATCCCTCTGGAGGCAGCGGGGGGAGAGACATTT
The DNA here is from genome assembly GCA_030340625.1 of Merluccius polli. Classification (NCBI taxonomy): domain Eukaryota; kingdom Metazoa; phylum Chordata; class Actinopteri; order Gadiformes; family Merlucciidae; genus Merluccius; species Merluccius polli. The sequence goes on along the minus strand of JAOPHQ010003151.1, from coordinate 142,472 downwards.
TGAGCTGATGACTGTGCTGTTCATATTCTGTTAATCTGTGATCCAGCAGTCCTACCATGTTACAGCAGAACGTCTGGGGGGAGACGGCACAGAGCCTGAACCAAAAACTGAAAAGGGCGGAGTTGCACCTTGTTTCCTATTTTGGTACGGAGATATTCTACCAAACAAACTCATTTGCATGAGTGGATGAAGCTCCAAGAAGGGGATTGTGTGGCAAGTCTACATGGTGTTGATTTGAAACCTTTATAGCCATTTTTTGTGTCTTTTGTGTTTTTTTAGCTAGAACATGTGTCTGGCACAGGATGTTTTAGCTGATTTGTGAGACTAATAATATGTTAACATTGCAACCAAATGCTGTCTGACACCTCCTCACCTTCTTTTGGCAACTATTCTGCTTCCCCCCCACCCACTCACCACTCTTGACCTCTCTCTATGTGCTCCTCACCTGCATGCCCTGAGCAGTCTGAGCAGTCTTCTGTCTCTTCTGCTCCTGCAACTGCTGCTGCAGCTGCTGCTGCAGGGACTGAATCTGGTCCAGTTGGGACTTCTGCTGGGCCAGCTGCTCCCTCTGCAGAACCAGCTGGTTCTCCCGCTCATGCTGCTGCTGCTGAAGAACCTGAGGGAGCAAAATCATACGGAGAATGATGAAGGCAAAGATGGAAAAGAGCAGAGAGGAGCAAAAACCAAAGCAATGATGGACACCTCTGATTTAACCATGTGTAACCATGGATTAAATACCTTATTTTGTGCCAATGAATTAATTCCAAAAATTCTAAAATGAATTAGTCTGCTATTCTACTGCAAAACAAGGGCAAAACAAGCATGGAAGCACAGCGTTTAAGAAGCACAGCGTTTACAGACAGCAAATTGCCATTCATAAGAATACAGTTAATGCCAAATGGGGTTTAAATGAGACAGAATGGTTAATGGTGGATTGTTCATACTGTAGGATGTGAGATGAATATTAGTCATTCAATCTCTACAGTATTTTTTTTTTTTAAGAAATGAGTGTTCCACACCTGTTTTACTGATTTAACTTGAAAGATTTTCAACTGCTTGTTCTATCAAAAAGAAGAAAATATCTCTCATTAGATGTTTAATGGACTATAGTATACACCCAATAAACTGGCAGTAGAACACTGTTAAAACTTCATTTTGCATTGTTAACATCATATTTTCAAATAATCTAACACTTATTCTCTTTTGTATCCAACATATTTGCATGCACACTAACTATATCAACATTTGAATATATTTAATTTAAATAAAAGGAAAATCAATTAAAGAAAAAAAAGAAAATTATATGAAAAACAAATAATACATTTACAGATAATGCAAACACCACACAACACAACAACCAAGCAATCAAGTCACAAAAGTAAAACAAGACAAACAACAAGACAGTAACTCATCCTGTACTCCTCTATAGCCCCCTCTACCTGTTCCTTGATGCTCTGCAGCTCCTGTATTTCTTTATGCACCAGCATCTGCTCCTTTTCCCGGTGATGCTTTAGCTCTATCCTCTCCCTCTCCAGTTCCTCTTGGATCCTCAGCTGCCGCAGCTTCTCAAGCTCCACTCGCTCCCTCTCCATCTGAAGGAGCTGCTCCTGCTGACGGTGAAGGCGATCCTCCTCTGTTTCCCCTTCCTTGTGGATGGCTCCTGGCGGAGGGAAAGGAGGAAGGCCTCCTTGAAGGGGGATGCCACTGCTTAGTCCAGTGGGCCCGGCAGAGGTTTGACTGTAGATCTGGGTCTGGTGTGCAAAAGGTTGTTGCTGCTGAGTACCTGATAGCTGTTGCTGCTGCTGTTGACTGTTGAGGTGGGCCTGGGACAGGTTGATAGGCTGCTGCTGTGGCTCTGTTGTCGGTATGGAAACTATGCCTGGGGCTGAGGTTACTGCCCCTGAGGAGGAGGCTACATTGGCACCTTTGCCCAGATATACAGGTGCATCCTGTACTGCAGTGGTTGTTATTGGCAAGGAGACAAATGAAGGTGCACTTATTGACACAGAGGATGTTGAAACCATGGTACTGGTGGCTGGTACCCCCTGGAAAATGTTTGGCACTGGGTAACGGAATGGTGCTTGTCCTGATAAGGGTACTCTCGGATTCATTGGCAGCCGGTTGAGACTGGACAGGGGTACTGGTGTCATGTTTGCAGGTGGGAACGGCCGATATACCCCTCTTAGCATCGGCCGAAGCACTGAGGAGGGCTGGGTGGTGATAGGAAGCGTAGAGGCAATAGGCGTGTTAATCGTGGAGTAGATCATTCCATCGGCAGATCTAATAGCAGTGGGGTACAGAGCTCGAAGGCTGGCCTGTCTAGCATTAATAAGGTTGGTAATAGCTTGATTGTGAGAGATTGGCTTCCCATCTGGTCCAAACAGGAGGTTTGGTCGAATACCTAAACTTGCTGCGAGTCTGGCGGTCCCAGGCACAGAGGCTCGTCCCAAGCTGCCAAACTGCATCAAGTCTGGGTTACTTCCATAGCGGTCAATGGTGTTGAGGGCTGCACACATGCGGCTGATCTCTCTAGCTGTTGTGGCACTATACTGAGCCAAGTTGGCCTCCTGAAAGTTGGCTATATCACGAGCTGAGTATCCATAGTCTGTGCTGATATTAGACAGGGAGTTAAATCTCCTTATTGGCAGGGCCTGGGCTGTAATGTCCCCTCCATGTCGTAAATCGGTATAAGAGCCATACTGCATTCCCATAAACCCACCTTCATAGGCTTGTTTCATGGCATTTAGATCCATAGCAAGTTCCCCAGTGGCTTGGATTTGGGGATCTAGTTTAGAATGGTAAGACTGCAGCCCAGCGTCAGATAAGTTTGTGTCAGACATTGATGGCTGAAGCCTACCAGGGTAAGGCAAGGTATAGGCCTTACGTCCATCCATGGGATACTCATGGTACCTTCCAGGTTGCCTTTCAGGATCAGACTCATAGTTGAGTGGTGGTGCGGAAGGAGGCCTAATGCCCTCTTTCTCTGACTCTCCTACACATGTTCCACCAAATGGAAGCCGGTAAACAACATCGCAGCAGGCTGGTTGGTTTTCTGGTTTAATCTGGCCTCCTGCCAGATCCAGGGCATCTTGGCCTTCCTCCACTTTCACCAGCTGTGTCACTGGCCCACTTGGACCTAACCCTCCGTCTATCTGAACAACCATGCTGTGCGGTGAGCCGACCCCGGTAAGATTCATGACACCAGGTGTAGTGGGATTTCCTTGCAGCTCAATTGGACCAGTGCCATACAAGTCAGGGTTGAGGGGAGCGGATATAGCATTAACTACAGTTGAAGCATTGCTGTTCTGGCTGACAAGCATGTCCTTCTTCAGTAATGGTGAGATCTGGCCTGTGATGTTGTACCTGGCTAAGGCAGTGGCCTGTTGTTGCTGGTGCTGCATCTGATGATGATGCTGCAACTGTTGCTCCAACAGCTCTTGCTGCTTCTGCAGCTTCTCCTGTTGCCTTTGCAGTTCCTGCTGCTGTATACTGAGGTCATCTAGCTTAGCATCAATTTTTGGTATTGAGGGATCAATTGAAGGTTGAACCAGTTTGTTATGAGACAGACACATAGCTGAGCCCATTCCCTGACCCAGGTCCACCCTGTTCTGAAGGGGATCACCGTAGACTGTGGGATGTTGAGGCTGTGTCATGAACATTGAGGCAGCCACTGTCACACTCACAGTGGTGGGTGTGGTGGTCTCCTGAGTGTTAAGGTTCATAATCAGTGGTTGGACAATTGTAGAGTGTCTACCCCCCTCTGGTCCACCGTGGTACATCCTGCTTTCAGTGGCAAGTGATGTCAGATCCATTCCGTGGTCAGTCATGATTACAGGGGTTGTTTTGGTGACTGTTCTTAGGTCTACTACACTCCCTCCTTGGATCATATGACCTTGCTCCACCCTGGAAGTTCCAGGAACAGTAGAAATACGACAGAGGGATATATTATCCATAGACATGGATCCTCTGCTGTATGTGTTAGTGGTGGCCACCATGCTGGTTCCCACGTTGACCTTCTCCACCCTTTGAGTTCGGTAGAAGCTTTGTGTAGGAGATTGGTGGTAAGGAGGAGTGTCCGGAGGGCTGGCAACAGGGGAGTATGCGTCAAATGTTGATTGACGACTGAATCGAGTAGGCGAGGACAGCGGAGAGGTAGCAGTGTTGACTGTCATTGGCCTAGCTGGGCTTGAAGGTGGGGAATATGGAGCATCCTGTGAGGATTGTTGCCTGTGGAGCCTTGGCGAAACAGACCGATGTGACGTTTGAGTCGCTTGAGCTATCACCGGAGATGAAGGACCTGAACCTGCTGATTGTATTCCTCCTCCAGAGCCCAGAGTCTGGGTAGAGAACTCAGCGGTGGCCCTTCTGGATGGGGAGCGAGTAGGACTCTGTGGTGGTGGTGATGGAGAAAGAGGAGGGCTGGTGCTTCTGTAATAAGTGGTATACTTTGGAGACCGAGGCTCAATGATTCTCTCTGTAGAAGATGTTGAGATGTCTCTCACATTTCTGGTCTCGCCCACCCTCCTGGTTATCACCTCCCTTTGGCTGTATGCCTGGGTAATTTCTGCTATTTTGCTACAAACACTTGATACAGTTGTCGTAGATGTAGCAGGGCTGCCTGTGTGCCTGCTATATGTAGCAGACTGGGTGGTTGTAATAGTGTGGCTCGTACTGGTCTGGGAAATGGTCACTGCATCTCTGGCATACACTCCATATGCTGCGATGGTGGTGGCAGACACAGCTGGAGTTATGCCATTCTTTCCTGTCTGGCTCTTTAACCGGTCTTTGTGGACATCTTTGGCTGAGAAGTGCTGAGTGACGCGCACATCAGGAATCCGTCCTCCAGTCTCAGCAAAAGAGACTGGAGCAAAGACCTGGGTGGGACTGGTTCCTGGCGTAAGGAGGGCATTGCTTTGCTCCAGCAGCTTGGTAAATGCTGAGCTTGTATCAAGAAGTTGTTTTTCTGGGTAGGAGCTCTCAATTTCAATCTCCACTTGCTCGTCAGTTGCCTGTTGCATTTTTGTGATGTTCTGGGATGTCTGTCTGATCTCCTCATAAATATCTGTCTCTGTTTCAGCTGCCTCATTGTCATATCCAGTCCTGTCTTGGTCATATTCATCCTCATCCTCATATTCATCTCCATTAATTTCCTCCTCATAATATTGTCCATGTCTTCCATGATGCTGCTGCTGCTGTTGCTGTTTCTGTTGTTTTTGAAGCAGTTCCGCCTTCCTCATCATTTCCTCGTACACCTCTTCAGCACTCTTCAGTGGTTTGGAAGTAGAAGATGGTGCTTCGGTGGTTGTTGTGGTTGATGATTTCTCAATCGGAGAGTAGAGCGACATAAAGGTAGGTAGGTTGTACTCACTGCCTGATTTGTAGAGTTTCGATTCATATCCCTCCGCCTCTGAGTCCAGACTCTGAGGGGAGTATTCAGAGGCTGAGGATCGATGGAGCTCTTCCATCTCTGCAGCTTGCCTCAACTCTTCTGTCGGGGAAGCATCTTCGATTGGTGAAAGGTTACTGGGTGGCGTCTTTGACCTTTCCCTGCGCCTCTGGGCCCTAAGCTCCTCTTTGTCTCTTTTGGTCTTGCGAGCTGTGCTCCTTATCCTTTGCTGTTCTACCTCCCTCATCTTCTCCTGCTCCCTCAGAAGCTCCTCCTCCTCCCGGAGCTCGTCCTCCTCTGAGGAGTCCTCGATGGTGGGGAGAAGAGGGCCGTGGGAGCGGTGGCGGGCTTTTCTCTGTTGCTTTGCCTCCTCCAGCCTCTGCCTCCTGCTGGGGCTGCTGTCGCTGTCTTCCTCCATGGACGAGATGGAGGTTGGCGACTGACCCGAACTGTAGGACGAGGAGGTGGGTGGAAGGGTGGATGAGTAGTCACCTCTGGAGCGTTCCTCTGGGGAGCCTGTCAGGCTCTCCATCTCCAGCTCTGGTTCACGGTCAAGGCTTAGGTCGTTTTCATTGGCCAGATCCATGTCTCGGCTGTAGCTGTTAGTGTTGTTCAGCTCGATGGTCTTGAAGCGCCGTAGGCCTCCTTGTGAAGCCATTAGGTCTCCCTCTCCCTCCTCCGCTGAGCCTTTGTAGATATCTGTGGAACTCTTGGAGTCTTCCTCAAAGCTGCTCGAGTGGTGCTGGAGGCGTCTCTTTTCCTTTGCCGAGTCAGAGGGGACGTGCTTGTGGTGGCTCTTCTTGGGCTTCTGGTAGCCATAACCTTCATCCTCTTCATCCTCCGCCTCCGCCATCTCTTCATCCTCCTCTTCTTCGTTTTCTTCGTCAGCACTCATCTCCATAATCTGCCTCCTCATGAACTCCTCGTCCGTCATCGCCGCCGGCTCTGCCTCTTTCTCCTTCTTCTTCTCCTTCTCCTTCTTTCCTTCCTCCTTGGCTTCTTTCCACTTGGCTTCCCAGTCCCTGGCGTCCTCCTCCTCCTCTAGGATGTCCTGCAGCTCCTCGTCCGAGTCGTAGGCCTCTGGCGTGATGGACAGCGAGCGGGGCCTCTGCTTCCCCCTGTCATCCAGGTCTCTGTCTCGATGCCTTCGCCCCTTGCGGTCGGCTTTCTCCTCCGAGAAGCTCTTCTCCAGCAGGGGTCTCATGGAGCTCTCCAGCTTGGTCATCTCGGAGGGGCTGGGTGGCGAGCCCCGCCCACTGATGCCCCTCTCGCTGAGCTTCATCTCCTCCTCTTGGATCAGCCCTGTGATCTCGCTGTGGGAGCTGGAGATGCCGTCCGAGGAGTAGCCTGTGTCGCTCAGGCTCTGCGGGCTCCGCGACAGATCGTGGTTGCTGTTGTTCTTCGTGTCCTACAGTGGACGAGATATAGGGAGAGAGAGAGAGAGGGTGAGGGAGGGCAGTATATTAGAATAAGGACAGAACAATCTAACTTCTACAATCTAAACATATTTTGAGATATAAACTTGTTAAACATCTAAGCTATGTTTTATTTAAATATAGCCCCAATTAGTAAAATGCTGATTGATATACATACAAAATATTCATAGTTCATAGTCACATCCCCTTCCTAAGCATCGTGATTTAATCAACCATATGTCTTATAACTATGAATCACACTATTTCAAATTCTACAAATAATATTTTCATGCAAAATTAAATGATTAAAATGAATTTAAATAATACATGATTAAACATTAAATACATACTGTATCTTCATTTTTTTGTGAGCTGAGCCATTGTTTGAAATAGAAATCTATTGAACGTTTGCAATAGCAACATTTAATCAATAATAGGCTCAAGGAATGATAACAAAGTTCACATTTAACTTTATCTGAATTCTATGCATCATTGGCTCCCTAATGAATCTATAACATTCAAACCTGAACCCCGAAGAGACTGACCTGAGAACGTAGGGGGAGTAAAACAGATGCAGGGGAAGTGAAACGGTGAAATAATAAAAACAATTCCAATGTTAACAATGTTATGTTAACATGTTATCGGTATTTTCAAGTTTCTCTGGGAAGTTTTTCACTTCAAGCCCTGTGCACACAGTAAATCCTAACAATGTGGCGTCCCAATATTAGCATTACTTCAATGGAAGGCCTTAAAGAGTTAACATAATCAGCCTTCATACATATTTTAGCAGGAGTCAGGGCTGCCATGAGTAAAATAAAGGACTATTAACAATCGACCACTTGCAGTCTTAACTTCATTTACTTTTACTCCTCTTCTTAGTGTCGCTCCATGGCTCTTTAAACACTCTCACACATGTTTCACACACACACATACACATGCGCTAATCTGTCTTTATCTCCCCATTTTATCATTATTACAGCATAATTGTAATGAAAAATTATGGCGTGGTGAAATGAAGCTTTTGTGTAAAAAATAAATGGTTTGTTGTTGGTAATAGCAAGCTGCTTGTTGAATACCTTTCAACAAAGGATGAATGAATAGGACAACATGTTACACACCAAGAAAGAATAAGGCTAATATAGACGCATTGGGCTTCAACAAACAGGGTTACATCCATGTAACCATGTTTTGTTATTCATCATGTGAATTCATTTAGCCTATTTGCAAATATTATCTATTTGCAAGTAATTGTAGGCCAAATATTTATTTCTATAACAATTGACCGGATGCCAATACTTTAATTTCTACTTCACTACGTTACCTACAAAATAATTTAGAGAATCAGAATTGTATCCCTAGGAATTGCATTATTTATTGTCTTCAACCTATAAGTAGTTTTCAGTGTTTGGAGAATCGTGCTGTCCCTCTTTGGCTGCAAAGCATCAGATGGCAACAACAAGCACAAAGCTTCATCTTTAAAATACTGAAAAGAAAGAACGAGTGTGACCACCCCCCCCCCACACACACATCACATATTGATAAAACAAAAATAAATGTAAAGTCAAAGCCAAACCAAGTATGACTTACATCATAGTGTCTGGACTTCTTCACCTCCTTCATGGGGGTGATGGGCTCTCCTTTCTTCGGAGTCATCTTGTGGTCTTTGGCAGGTTGGCTCTCAGGCTCCGTCTTGGCTTTCTCATCCCCAGACTTCGGCTGTTTCAGGCTCTCGCTCGGAGGCACTGGTACTGCAGTACTAGCGGCGGTAGTGGTGGTGGTGGAGGTGGCGGTGGTGGTGGCGGCGGTGGTGGTGTCGGCAGGTTGTTGCTTGGCCGCCGAGGGTGCGAAGGGCCCACTGCCCCCTGGCCCCGCGTGGCCCTTCTGCTGCTGGGGCTGGCTTAGCTTGGGGCCCTGCAGATTGGCGGCGCCCTTGTGTAGAGGGCTTTGCTGATTGGCTGGCGACTGATGGCGTGGTGAGCCCATTGGCTGGTGCTTAGGAGAGGGGTGAGGCACAGGAAGTGGAGGCTCATCCAAACCTCCACCTGACATCAGCCTCTGGGTCTGGCAGTTGAGACACAACCACTCCTTTTTCTGCAACGACAAGACACACATATGCTCTTTTAAAAGCAGTTGGCGTGTGTGTGTGTGTGTGTGTGTGTGTGTGTGTGTGTGTGTGTGTGTGTGTGTGTGTGTGTGTGTGTGTGTGTGTGTGTGTGTGTGTGTGTGTGTGTGTGTGTGTGTGAAAAGCAGCCTACTGTACATTCACATATTGCAAGGCATTTCAAGCATGGTAGATAGTGGTTTTTTTTTACAACCTTTGAGGTGAAGTTGCTGAAGTGACTTTACAATGTGTGTGTGTGTGTGTGTGTGTGTGTGTGTGTGTGTGTTTGGCCTACTAAAATGCCTTGTACATGCGTGTGTGCGTTTGTGCGTGCTAAGCATCTACTGTACTTTATCTCCTGGAGCCTCGGTATAAATGACGGCTTACCAGCATTAGGTTGAACTCATTTAGAGTTTTATATTTAGGTATTCACAGAGTATCCGTGGATACCTATTGTATTTGTATTTGTAAAGGGTCATTTTTATTTAATGAGCTTAGTGCTTAACCATTAAAATGTGGTATGGCTAAACATTAAGAGGGCCAGAGGGTTGATTTATGATACGACTAAATCATGCAATGATATGTATGTAACAGCACTTTCTCACCTCTGTTAAACTGTTAATTAAACTAGTAATTAATAGTAATTTGTCATTTAGAGTACCTCTGCTTGTATATTCTCTATACGCTCTATGCACAGGTGTATACCTGTCTTGGCTGTTCAATGATACCTGGCTCTATGTTCAATCATGTTTCTCTGTCAACATCTTTCTGTCTTTCCTTTTTAAAGGGTGTTTTAATAACGCACGTTAATTACATCCATCGTCTTCAACTACCCTATAAAGCCTGACGTCGCTCTTGTTCCTCCCCCTCTCTTTCTATCTTTATCTCCCTCCCCTAATAGCTGGTCATGCTACCCCTTACTCACCTTGTTGTCTCTCTTTCATTTCTGTACACCCCCCCCCCCCCCGTTCCCTCTTCTCGCTCCCTCCTTGCTTCTCGCTCTACCAACAGAATGGGAAGCTATTTTTACCCAGAATGCCATTGTTCTGCTTGAGCGCACTCTTCCTTTGCACTGACTGGCGCTTTAGGCGACACTCTGCTGTGCCACACACACACACACACACACACACACTTATGCATGCGAACACACACACACACACACACACACACACACACACACACACACATGTATGCACGCAAACACATACACATACATACATACATACATACATACATACATACATACATACATACACACAATTAGCGTTGTGATTATACAAAGAAACTTGTTCCATAAATCTGAATTCATTTCAATTAAATGTAATTGAATTGGAGAGAGAGAGAGAGAGAGAGAGAGAGAGAGAGAGCCCTCATTCATAGTTGGAGTAGGAGATGGAACAGACAAATTTACCCCAGCTACACTTTAATGATGCGTCACGTTTCTTTGACATTGTCGCCATGACAATCCCTAACCGCTTCACAGCGCCGCACCTCGGTGCTCCATTCACCCTCACCTGACATCCAGTCACACAGAAACGAAACCGATGCGACTGATGGAAAAAACAAGTAACACAAAGAAGAAACCCTTCTGATGTGGTTAAGGAAAGCTTTCATTTGTGTGGGATTCAATCGCAGCAGAGCAGCCAATGGCAATTCTGATATTAAACCACATCAGACAGAGAACAGAGCCTGTGTCTTAATGCTATTCTCCTCAACACTCCTGTGTGAATCCATCCCTTGATTGGCTGGCCAACGGCCATCTTGACACTAGTTGGGTGTGGCGAACTGAATGCGGTTGCCCACAGCCAGCTAGCGTTTAGAGCCAAGATGGCCGCTAGGTGAAGAAAGGCCCGTAGTGTGAGGCAACCTTCTAAGAAGGACTGCAAGCGGCCGTTCCTCTTATTAACCCCCACCCCCCCACACACCCCCCCCCCCCCGGTCAGAGACACTGATGGGCCCATCAAAGCACCAATCCATTGCCCAGGTTCAGGTTTTTGCTGAACAGTACAGATCGTGTGACATTTCAACATGCAGTAACATGCAGTAAAACATATATATATATATATATATATATATATATATATATATATATATCCTGTTTTTAGATGCTGAATATTTTGTAATTGCTGGTGACTTTGTTACCTGGTTTAGAAATGAAGACACATGTAATTGTACTGAAATACCATTACACTATGAGACACCTAGGCACCATTCCTTAATCAATTCATATTATTTCTTGACAATTTCAATCTCTATCGCTTTATTCTCTTTATGCATTCCCTTCTTATTGTGTGTTTCGTAATGCCAAGAGCAATAACTAAATATATATTTGGAAGACAGACAAACAGACATATTTATGCCTCCACCTCCACATCTATTTCTCTGCCTCCCAGTGACCACACCCCTCCGTTTTAACACTGCCGAGCCTCTCTGACCCATAATCTGTCAGTTAGCTTCTGCTTAGAGAAGCACTTTACTGGCTCTGAGATGGATGGGTGTACAGAGAGAAAGAGAGAGAGAGAGAGAGAGAGAGAGAGAGAGAGAGAGAGAGAGAGAGAGAGAGGGAGAGGGAGAGGGAGAGAGGTGGCAGGAATAATAGAAGGCCAGGCAAAGCGAGTGAGAGTGAACATGGAAGGGATAATGATAGAGGGAGAAAGTAATGATAGAGGGAGTGAGCGAGAGGAAAGGAGGATGCAAGAGGGTGCATTGTTTCAAATTATCTCCCCCCTCCCCCCCCCCCCCTCTCTCTTTACTGTAAGCAGGTTTGGAGTCTTAGTCTTCTCATGTTTTCAGTAAATTGCTGTGGTGTGTATGTGTGTGTGTGTGTGTGCATGCGTGTGTGTATGTGTGTGTGCGTGCGTGCATGCGTGCGTGTGTGTATGTGTGTGTGTGTGTGTGTCTATAGTAATTACTCAATTTGCTGTGATTTGGCGAATGCTCAAAACTGAAAATGATAATAAGCTAATAAGCAGCTCTATGTTATAAAGCCGGCGCTGGGTGTTGTCCTCGATTGTTTCAGACACGAAAGCACATGAAGTTTTCCTCCGTTCGGTGCTTTCGCCTCACGGTGTTTTCATGTGACCGGAAAAATGTGACGGATAGCCCACACTGGCCCCCTGCAGGAGAGTTTAAAAGAAAGTATGGAAGATGCTGCAGCCTTTGAAGTAGAGGAGTGTGTGCACTTTGAAGTTCGGGAGGAGGAAGGGGTGGGGGGGGGGGGGGGGGGGGTGATGTTGGACCCTTGGGGTGAGGTGAGGAGAGAGATGCTGTTGGGTGGTGGGGGGGGGTGGGGGCGGGGGGGGCTGGGGGGGGTGCTTTGTTCTGGAAAGTTTTGTGAGCACCGGGGGGGGGGGGGGGGTGATTAAAAAAGGCGATGGAGAGGTGCAGATGATGGCAATATTTAAAGATGATGGGAGAGAGAGAGAGAGAGAGAGAGAGAGAGAGAGAGATGAGGATGGGGGGGGGGGGGGGGGGGTTAGGGGTGAACAATGTTTCTCAACAAACCGCCGCGGCACCTCGGTGGTAGTAGGAAAGCATGAGGCGGGGAAGCTGTTGGGAAGGCGGAGATGTTCAGGAGGAAAGCGACGAGAGGTGAACGGCGCTGCTAAAAAAGGGAAGGGATACGAACATACGATGAAACAAAGAAAGGGAGGAGCAATTAAAAGAGAGAGAGCCGGATGACAGACGAGGAGGAGGAATAGGAAGGGCCGTTTCGAGCGGAAATAACAAGCGGGGCGAAAGATAAAGCGATAAACGGGGAAACAGAGAGAGTTAGGGGTATGGAGGAGATAGGACGGGCGGCGAAGTGAGAGACGAGAGGGGGCGTGAAAGGGTGAGACGGATAGAGAGAAAGAGAGAGAGAGAGAGAAAGACACAAGTGTATAGAGAGCACCTAAAAAAATCTCAAATTGGCTTCCGTGTTTCCAAGCCAACATGGGTGAGTAAAGCCGGCAGGCGGCTCATGGGGTCTGACTCCGCCGCGCGGTTTTCTGTACGGCACCGAAGATAACAGGCTCCGCTGTGTTTCCCCCCCGCAGCCCTCTTCTTAGAGCAGAGGGATATTCGTTTGATTACTGTAAAGGGGTACCGTCACAAAACCTGACCTAGTCGATCCCAGGGACTAGCGGTGTCGATTTCCTGACAAGCGGTTACAAATGTGCAAATGCGCAGATACGGTTTATTTTGCGGACACACGCGCTACTACGCCTGTCGCGGGTCTTTCGCACATTTCGCAAGCGATGGATGCATAAGTAGGATTTCGGACATTGCTACGTGCTATTCTCGCATACTACTTAGTATGCTGGTGTGCGGCTTTGGATGTAGCCTCAAAAGGTGCTGTGCGGTACGATTTAAGAGCTATTACCGGAATGTAAATTGTTAGAAATGGCCTAGCTGTCCGTCAGCTATTAGTGAGTGAAATGCTCTCTGTGTGAGGATATCTGTTTTCGAGTTGACTGCGCATGCCTCTGTACATGTATGTTGTACAGAGGCATGTCTCAAGCATGCAACAAGGGGACTCGTTTTTGGTTGTTTAGATTCAAAAGAAGGGATAAACACTGGCAGCGGACGTCCCGCAGTCACGGCAACGGGGGAGCGTTGGGAATAAAGTCAACGGAGCGCATCCAGCCATCCAGGATTCACATGCGGCGCTCGCGGGGGAAGTCCCTGCGCGCCACTCGTACCACGGACGACGAGATAATAACTCACATGCGAGAGCTCAGCACCCAGAAGTCGGTGAAGGGTCAAAGGCTGGAGCTAGTAAAACATGCACCAGTGGAGATGGGATGTGAAGTGATGGAGAGAGAGAGAGAGAGAGAGAGAGAGAGAGAGATGTCTTCTGACACTTGCTGAGGTGTCAGAAGACATCTGCCCCTGAGAAGTGGAGATGTGAGATGGGTACGTAAAGAAAGTGTGAGACATTATCTGTACAGCGCGATGATTTTTTTATGCCTATTTGCAAATAATGGAAGGTATGGGAAGATGGGGCCAGAGGAGGAGAACCACACGGAAGGCTGTATGTGTGTCACATGATATGCAACATAACATCTGGCCCATAAGTCGTCCCAATAAGTCGGAAAATGTACAGGTCAAATACATGGAGTCATAATGAATATTACTCTCTCACACACACACACACACACACACACACACACACACACACACACACACACACACACACACACATGCGCGCACACATACGTTAGTTTATTGTCCCTTGAGATCAGCCCCCTTAAGCTGCCCTCAACCTTACAGGAAATGTACTGCCTGTGTATACACACACACACACACACACACACACACACACACACACACACAGCACATCACACTGATTGTATTGGTTTAAATTGGTTTGTTGTACATCACAGGAGCGAGGGAGGTAGTATTTGCATCCACTTAGAGTGTATGAGTGATTGGAGGTAAAGAGTATGTATGTCAATGTATGCATAATGTATGTGCTAGTGTTAGTGTGTTAATGTGTGTTTGTGTGTGTGTGTGTGTGTGTGTGTGTTTGTGTGTGTGGGCAAGCGTGTGTGTGTGTGTGTGTGTGTGTGTTTGTGGGTGGGAAGAGAGACAAAGACAGAGACATACAGAGATAGAGAGAAAGACTATCTCTCTCTCTCTCTCTCTCTCTCTCTCTCTCTTGCTGTGAAAGAATAATAATATCAAAATAAATCAATAATAAGAGCAATATATTATGATACGAGGGTCTGTGAAATCGATTCAAAACGACAAGGAGCTACATGATAGCGAGGGATTGAATGTAGCCGTGTTACAGGAGACTTCCGACTTCAGCACCGCGGACAGCGATGCAATATGGACGCAGTAACCACGTCTGACCAGCAGGGGGAGGACACTAGGGTTACAACATGTGTTATCTGTCACAGGCATGGAGGAATGCTCTGAAATATCTCCAGCCAGAGGAGCCACCCAGGGACACAGGATGCACCGAGTCAGCATACACGTACATATGGTGGCTCATTCGTTAGATTACCACTGACACTACAATGGCTAGAATTTATTCTGTAGACTTCTTTGGTCTATTTAGAGACCTTTTGCCTCCTTTTCACATCGTCCCTTAATGGTCTTGTCTCTCATAGGCACCTCCTCCCCACCATCACCACCTTGGGTTACATGGTGTAGTTCATCCCTTATCCCCCTCACTCCAACACAATGGTACAGCCCAATCCTCTTCTCGCCCTTCCCCGCTCCAACAAAATGTTATAGTCTTGCCCTTGCTCCAACATAATAGTACATAGTTATATATATGTATATATACATATATATATACATATATATCCATATATCTCCCTCACCAGCATAATTCAGTTTATTTATAGATGTATAGATTTAAAAACAGCCTGGATTTACCAAAGTGCTGTACAGCTTATGCAAATAAAAGAGCAATTAAAACGGCAATTTCAGCATAAGGAAAAACCAACAGACAGCAAAAAAACCCCAAAAAACAGAACATGCTCAAAATAGTTTGGTAAAGGGAAAATTTGAAAATAGTAGGTTTCCAGGCATAAAAAGGCTGACTATTCCACACCTTAGGGGCGGCAAAGTCACCCTTCAGTAGCAGCCAAGCTGGGGGAGCAGTTCATAAGAGATCAGAGATATAAGCAGCTGCCAACATGTTCACAGTGTGATGACAGGCTGAACCAACATATCATGTAAAGACAGCTATTGATAATTGACAAAATGCTATGTCCTAAAATGTCAAAGACCTTTTTAGGAAGGGTGAGGGTGGTACAATCCAGATGGTACAATCCACCCCATATATCTCCCTCACCTGCTCCAACACGATGGTACAATCCATCTGATATAGCTCCCCCACCCGCTCTAACATAATGGTACAATCCGCCCCCATATATCTCCCCCACCTGCTTCAACCTAATGGTACAATCCATCCCATATATCTCCCTCACCTGCTCCAACCTAATGGTACAATCCATCCCATATATCTCCCTCACCTGCTCCAACCTAATGGTACAATCCACCCCGTATATTCCGCCCCATATATCTCCCTCACCTTCTCCAACATGATGGTATTTTACACCCCGTATAGCTCCCTCACCTGCTCCAACATACTGGTACAATCCGCCCTATATATATTCCTCACCTGCTCCAACATAATGGTACAATCCGCCCCATATATCTCCCTCAACTGCTCCAACATACTGGTACGATCCACCCCATATCCACCCCATATATCTCCTTAACCTGCTCCAACATAATGGTAACAATCTGCCCACATATATCTCCCTCACCTGCTCCAACATAATGGTACAATCTGCCCCCATATATCTCCCTCACCTGCTCCAACATACTGGTAGTCCAGCTTTTCCCCCTCAATTCCCTACTTCAGCAAAATAGAACAGTCCAGCGTATTACTCTCTCTCCCATAGGCAGGACATATACACTTAGAATTGGTTTACAATACAGATCAGCTAAGACACTTCACAGGCCCTTATGGCGCAGCCATAAGCCATAAGATATGTGGACGATGTGCTCATGGGAGATACTGTGCCATGTGACCACTTATGCACAAGCTTGCTCCTTGGAATAACCAGCCAGTTGGTCAACGCCTCGGCAGCCAAAATGGCATCATTACCTCCCTCGGAAAGTTTCGATTGGCTCTCTCCCTTGAATACATACTGTTTGAGTCCAAACCTCAACTCATGTACTCCTTACCGTCTCCTCCAACCATCTCTAGTCTTCCTGTCTCCCATAGAGTCAAACGCAGCAGCAGCGCTATCATCACATTATACACAATAGTGTGTGTGTGTGTGTGTGTGTGTGTGTGTGTGTGTGTGTGTGTGTGTGTGTGTGTGTGTGTGTGTGTGTATGTGTGTGTGTGTGTGTGTGTGTGTGTGTGCGTGCATGCATGCATATATCAACATGTCTGTGTTCTTGTCAGTGTGTAGCCTCTCTCTCTCTCTCTCTCTCTCTACACCTTGCTCTCAATTTTTTCATTCTCTCAATATTTTCCCACTCCTTGCACTCTGTTTTCTGGAATAACTGTTACCAATTTTGGAGTGAGGAAAACATGAATTATGAAAGATTGAGTCATACGGGACAGAGTGTGCAGAGATGCAATGACAATGGCGACTATGAAGAAATCAGTTAAATGAGAGAACAAGTTATTGCAATCAGGACACTACTTGAACCATATTATAGTGTATGTCTATCATGCCTGTCTATGTCTGGTTGACTCTGTCTCTAATGCTCACACACACACACCCCTCTCCCCAGTGTCTCTCTCTCTCTCTCTCTCTCTCTCTCTCTCTCTCTCTCTCTCTCACACACACACATTTCACATTCCTTAACATGGTAAATTGATGACACAGCACCGAACAGGACAACAGGACATTGTATGTGTGTGTATGTATGTGTGTGTGTGTGTGTGTGTGTGTGTGTGTGTGTGTGTGTGTGTGTGTGTGTGTGTGTGTGTGTGTGTGTGTGTGTGTGTGTGTGTGTGTGTGTGTGTGTGTGTGTGTGTGCGTGCATGCATGCATGCATATATCAACATGTCTGTGTTCTTGTCAGTGTGTAGCCTCTCTCTCTCTCTCTCTCTCTCTCTACACCTTGCTCTCAATTTTTTCATTCTCTCAATATTTTCCCACTCCTTGCACTCTGTTTTCTGGAATAACTGTTACCAATTTTGGAGTGAGGAAAACATGAATTATGAAAGATTGAGTCATACGGGACAGAGTGTGCAGAGATGCAATGACAATGGCGACTATGAAGAAATCAGTTAAATGAGAGAACAAGTTATTGCAATCAGGACACTACTTGAACCATATTATAGTGTATGTCTATCATGCCTGTCTATGTCTGGTTGACTCTGTCTCTAATGCTCACACACACACACCCCTCTCCCCAGTGTCTCTCTCTCTCTCTCTCTCTCTCTCTCTCTCTCTCTCTCTCTCTCTCTCACACACACACATTTCACATTCCTTAACATGGTAAATTGATGACACAGCACCGAACAGGACAACAGGACATTGTATGTGTGTGTATGTATGTGTGTGTGTGTGTGTGTGTGTGTGTGTGTGTGTGTGTGTGTGTGTGTGTGTGTGTGTGTGTGTGTGTGTGTGTGTGTGTGTGTGTGTATGTATGTATGTATGTATGTGTGTGTGTGTGTGTGTGTGTGTGTGTGTGTGTTTGTGTAGACATGACTGTGTAGGCAAACTGCCAGCTTGGGCTGTCAGCATTCGTCATGACGGCCACAGAGGGCATTGTCACCCTAATAGGTTGTATAAATAATACTGTTGCATAAAATAGTGTTTGGCTAATATGAGAATAATATGCTCTAGCTGTATGGTCTTAGTTTGTATTGGACTGGAGGAAGAGCCGGTATATACAATACACAGGAAACCATCTTAGTAAAATAAAGGAAGAAACCAATAGATATAGCTGCAAAGAGGTGATTGCCGAATTCAAGCTGACATACGACCATTTAAATCTCATGATGACATGTCATGACACATGGAGCATATATACATATAGACATGATACATGGAGCATACATGTATCTAGCATCTTCAACACCAGCCAAGGCCCCATGGCTCAAACTCATAAGCAGGTCACAAATATGTTTAGCCAACATAACAACAGCAATTATGTTGTTTAAATGTCATGATGCGACATGGCTAGAATATTATGGGGATGTTCAAGAAGTTTAGTCCCCAACTCTACCAAGATGGGGATGACTGGATAATGTTTAAAGGCAAACTATTTGTTTTTATTTATTTATTTTAAAAAATGTGCACAAAGTGCCCAACCCCTCATTGGTTTACAAGACACTAAATGTACAGTTGCAGTAGTCAGACATTTCATTAAACTTAATTTCATTACAAAATGATTGCTACTATAGCGCCCCCCAATGGCCGGTTCATCTTACATTTGCCGTACCGGTAGTTCTAGGTACATCGCTGCTTATGAACCCACATTTTCACAATGATCAAGCCATAGCTAACCCTGTCTAAGTAATTCTGCAGGTGAAGATTGGACAAACAATTTTTTTGCAAATGAATTGACTCATAGTCGTTTATCTCATTGACCTTTGGTTATAATGATTTTGAGTGTATCTAGGTGTGGACCACTGATGATAGGTCGAAAATGTGGTTAAGATTGGTTGACAAAGGAAACATCCAGTGATGGTAATCAGCCATTAGGGCTCCAGACCTTCGGGTTAATACTCCATTATGGATCGGCCTTGTCGTCCCTGTGTGTCAGAGGTACCATTATGCAGCTGAGAAACTGTAGCGATAGCCACAAACTGCACACACACACACACACGCACGCACGCACGCACGCACGCACGCACGCACGCACACACACGCACAAAACACTCTCAATCTTGCTTCTCTAATGAGGCATCACAGCAGTACCACTTATCCTCTTCTATTCCAACCTATAGGATTTTGTCTTTCATTTGCACCCATTTCTACCTTACATGTATTCCCATGGTGGATCCTATATCACATACGTGGCTTCCAGCTCTGCAGCGGTCAGCCGGGGACTGCAGCTTTCTGGGATAGGGTGAGACCTCTTGGAAGATGAATGGTGTTCACTGTGGAAGGTGCTGCGGCACACGAGAAGCGCTTCCTGTTTCCCTGACCCACTTAGATATTACGCGGTGGTGGGGAAAGTAGGACACAACGACATTCTCTAATAATACATATGCTATATGACACGCAATCAAAATGCACACACATGCATTGATTTTGTTTCACAATTTTTTTTTTTTTCAAATACAAATGCACACAAACATAAGCAACATGCTGACACACACACACACACACACACACATACAAAATCCCAATCTAGTAGAACAGACCACATAAAAAAAAAATGCACACAATGTAAATGATTGATAACACACACACACACACACACACACACACACACACACACACACACACACACACACACACACACACACACACACGGTATGCTCCCCTAAGGCTAACAGCTGGCCCCCTAGCACCACTTGGTATTTCCCAGGGGATAAATCTTTGCTATGTAAAATAACAGCACTACTACTACTAGTGGCTGCAGGCTTAGAGTGATAAACACACAACCACACACACACACACACACACACACACACACACACACACACTGATACTCACAAGAACACACACTCTCGTTCACATGCAGACAGAGTCGCACGGATGCATTAAAAAAATCCATACACACACACACACACACACACACACACACACACACACACACACACACACACACACACACACACACACAAACACAAACGTGCATGTTCACATACATCAATGAGAGAGAGAGAGAGAGAGAGAGAGAGAGAGAGAGAGAGAGAGAGAGAGAGAGAGAGAGAGAGAGAGAGAGAGAGAGAGAGATTGTGCAATATTTCGTGAGCTAAGGCAAACAGACCGTCTTTCAGGGAGATGCGATGCACACGCACGCACACACACACACACACACAGACACACACAGTTAAGCAGATGGAATCTTTAATTTATGATCAGTCATCTTTGAAATGCTCCTGTTTGCAGCGCTGATCAAACAAAGCCAACGCTCGTCACAAATGGAGGAAGCCGCTGTCGGAAGGAAAAGTAAACTAAATACTTTTTTATTTTTATTGGAGGCAACACCGGTGTGCAAGTCTGTACCAAATTAAGGTCACCTGTCTCCGCAGAGTCCCACCTCTCCAAGCCATCACAAGCTAGACGAGACGAGCACCAAATTATTCAACGTCAGCAGGGTAAAAAAAATAAAAATAACATGCTGCACAAGATGGCAGCTATAAACAGCACTCGGAAAAAAACACAAACACTTGAGCCTGCACTTCAGAAAGTTTGGCATGTGTAAGGCGTTTCAAGTTGTATATTCGACCAAAGAAAGGGACAGATGGGGCGCACCAGGAAGACCAAGATGTACGATAAACCTTGTGATTATCAGAGGTATGACATGCTTCAAATGATTATAGGTATTCACATACGTATGCCTCTGCTGCCTCCGGCATTAGTAGCATTTTGCTGATTGGCAATCAGCTCTTCCATGTCAGCTAAACCATCTAATCTAAACCAATCTATACATCTCCTTGATCAATCAACATATCAGAGGAGGGGAGGAGAGAGGAGAGGGGAGGATAAGAGAACAGGAGAGGAGTGGAGAGAGAGAGAAGAGAGGGAAAGAGGGAGAGAGGAACATGAAAGAGGAGAGGAGAGAAGAGGGAGGAGAGAGAAGAGAAGGCAGATGGGGAGGAGAGAAAAAAAAGAAGGAGAGGAAGGAGATGGAGTGGAGGAGAGAGAGGAGAGGAGAGAGAGGGAGAGAGAGAGGAGAAGAGACAGTAGAGAGATAGAAGAGGAGAAAGAGAGGAGAGGAGGGAGGAGAAAGGAAGAAAAGAGAGGAGAAAAGAGAGAAAGGATGTGAGATGAGGAGAAAAAATGGAAGAGAGGAGGAGAGATGAGGGGATGTGAGATGAGGAGAATAGAACAGAGGAGAGAGTAGGAGAGGAGAGGAGATGGGAGGAGAAGAGAGGAGAGCAGTGCAGAGGAGAGGAGAGGAGAGGAGAGTGGAGCATGGAAGACTGTTATATTATTAACAGGATCAAGATGTCCTGAAGTGCATGAAAACCCATTAGGAATTCTGTCGCTCCGACCACTTTTCCTCCTCTATTTCTGAATTCCCTCTAAATAGGGAGGCATGACTCACAGTATACTTTATTTCCCTTGCTCGCCTCCTGGCCTCCTCTCCTTATCTTGAGTCGAGTCCCTAGTGTCCGGTACTGACAAATAATCACTGTCACCGCCCCATAAGCCAGGGAGGAGTAAGCTAGGAAGCGTGGAGGAGGAAGGTAGGAGAGGTCCTAGCTTCCTCATCCTTGAGTTGCAAAGACAGAGAGAGCAGAAAACAGCAGACGAGAGCAGAACAGATAATCTCACAGAGCATTTCACTCAGTAATAGCTGACTGGATGGCAATTGTATTTCTAACAAATCTACCTACAGCACATTTACATGGCTCCTCCATGACCATAGCATGTCTCTCTCTAGCTGATGGGTCAGGAAGTGGACATAATAAAGATCACTGTATTGTGTTTGATATTTTAGTTCGTTTTCTAATCATATTACTACACTATTTGTGTGTTTTCCTGCATGCATATTTCTCCTTTTTCCGGAGCAGTTTGTGTCAGACAGTGGCAGAGCAGCATCTTGTTTGTGTTGATTGCTGTGGCACACTGTGTAATGGCTCCATTATTGTCAACCTCAGTCTCACTATGTTGAATAAAGACAAAATATATATTTTGTCTTTATTATGTGGGCAAGTAAGTGTGACGAATGCACCTCTCGTTGATGTCCTGGTGTCCATTTAATATGGATGTTTAATATTGCATTAACCGTAGGACCCTTAAACTGTAATTACCGCAAGAACCACCTGAATTGACTATTAAACTTCACACTTCACTCTTCACACTCGAAGATTTCGAAATACTGCCCCTGTGTGATTTGTACTGGCGCATGCATAGCAAATACTTGCAGAACCGTTCCGAGGAAAAATTGTAAAAAATCTTCAACATACTCATCATGGAGAAGAGATTATCTTCCACCATTAATATTCATTATTATGTGTGACTGTTCATGACTATTCATGACTCATTCCTATGGCTCATTTTCTGCTTGTTACACAAAGGCATGCGTAAATACACAGACTCACACACATACACACACCCTATCGAAACACACGCATACAGAAAATAACAATGAGCATAAACAAAGAGGGAGAAAGAGAAAGACTAGGAAATACAACATAACTATAGAGAGCTATATATAGGCTATTTATATAGGCGATCAATACATGTACACGTGAACGTTTTGTAGTCGCGTTTGCTTCAAAATGATGCTCTCACACACACACACACACACACACACACGTGTGTTTAGGGACTCAAATTACATGAATTACACTTACAGAGTTGCACATTATCCGTGTTCACAACCATCGCTCCAGTGAGATGTTAATAAGCCTTCACATTCACTTAATAGTTATCATTATCCTAAAGCCTTGCTCTGGCCCACACACACACACACGCACATACACACACACACACACACACACACACACACACCCAAACACACACATACGCATGTGTATGCGCACACGCACATACACACACACACATGCGCAATCAGGATTTGACTTGTGACATCAACATCATTAGTTGGCATGGTTAATCTCAATTTGCACCAGATGCTTCTTTCACCTGCAGTCTATACACACACACACACACACACACACACACACACACACACACACACACACACACACACACACACACACACACACACACACACACACACACACACACACACACACACACACACACACACACACAGGTGGACAGTCGACAGTCTGCATACTTATCCTCGTAATTGTGAGACAGCTGTGATGATAGCTGAGGCTGAACGACTTGTGTGTTTGTGTGCATGCGTGTGTGCGTGCAAGCTGGTGATCTCTTTCTATCAATCCATCTTTTGAGCCGATCTTAATAAAACGTAGTTTTAGTACATTTCATTTCACTAAACGCCAATCTAGACAGAAGGAAAGGTTTCAACGTTTAAGCTTTTCATTCTGCCATTTTGAATTCTGTATGTTTGCACGCGTTAGTCTCTTTGTGTGTATGCGTTAGGCTGTGTGTGTGTGTGTGTGTGTGTGTGTGTGAGTGTATGTCACATGTCATGTCTTACCTCCACCAGGTGTGGGGTAGGGTTGAAGCCACACAGGTTACACACTTGGCTGTGACACTGGGTGCAGGTGTTGTAGTTGGGCGTGTCGGCGCTGCCGATGTTCAGCTCTGTTTTACACAGCGGGCAGTTGGCCCTGGGCTTCTGGGGCTCCGCCTGCGCCACTGGAGCGGGCGCAGGTAGCTGTTGCTGCGGTGGTGGCGCTTTCTGATGATGCGCAGGCGACTGCTGATGTTGCTTCCCTTGTTGCTGCTGCTGCTGCTGCTGTTGCTGCTGCTGCTGCTGCTGCTTTGGCCCTTTTTGATGATGCGGCATCTCTGGTTGAGGATACTGAGGCTGCTGCTGCTGCTGCTGCTTTTGCTGTTGTTGGGGTTTCTGGCTTGGTGCGTGAGGACCGCCCATTATGGGGCCGCTCATCTGACCGGTGCCGTGACCTACCCCCCATCGGACTAGGTCCATGGGGTGCTCCAGCCTGTGCTGGCGCGTGAGGCCCGCCCATAATAGGACCCCCTATCTGACTAGTTGGTGCGTGAGGACCTCCCATTATGGGACCTCCCATCTGACTGGTTGGTGCGTGAGGACCTCCCATTATGGGACCCCCTATCTGACTGGTTGGTGCGTGAGGACCGCCCGTTATGGGACCCCCTATCTGACTGGTTGGTGCGTGAGGACCGCCCGCGGCGGCTGGCTTTGCCCCAGGTGGTCCCTGCTGCCGGTTATCTGAGGCTGCATTGCTGAACACCACCTTGCCCCGGGCAGGGCTAGGCTGTGGGTCTACATTGATCAGGGTGCTAGCTTGGTTCAGCAAAGAGGCGCCAAAGCCAAAAAGCTTGGTCAGCCCATCCTGGGCAGGTGGAGGGGCCTGGCTCTGGGGCCGATGGGCCGGGGAGGAACCGGCGCTCCTGGTGTGGTCCTGATACCTGGCGCTGGGCTGGTGCATTGGAGAACCGCGACCCAGATCGGGCTGGGAGGGGGCCTTGGCTAGCCCGGGTAGTGGCACCGCACCTGGGTGAGGGATCCGAGGGCCTCCTGGCTGGTTAAGTCCGCCTGTAGGACCCCTGACACCTCCTTGCACCCCCGTCACTTTCTGGGAATACGGGTCAGACCTCATCCCCTGCTGGGACTGCCCTGTCTGGGGCTGGGGGCCGTTGGGTCCTTGGTGTCTCTGGAGTCCTGGAGAGGCCTGAGGTTGGGGCTGGAGTTTAGGCCCGGCTTGAGAGGAAGGGTATGTCTGGGAGTGGGGTTGGGCCTGGGAGTAGGGCTGGGATTGGGGCTGGGATTGGGAGTATTGTTGAGAGTAAGGTTGGGATTGGGACTGGTGCTGGGATTGGGATTGGGAGTAG